>JAPDEZ010000029.1:0-219349 GCA_027569385.1 Penicillium decumbens
ACCCAGTGACCCCTTCGTCTGCACACCACCCCCCCCCACCGCACCCGCACAGTAACACCGAGTCAGTGTATTCCCATGCCGGCCCCGCGCCCCCCGGCCCTGTCACCCCCCCCCGTTTGTCTCATACGCCGCTTTTACCGTCGCAACCACTCTATCCCCCCCGTAATTTTTTTTTCACGCCGTGTTGGTTCCCGTCCAAGCTTTTATCCCCCCCCCCCCCCCCCCCCCCGCCGCAACCTCGGAGTAGTACAGAGGAAGATTGGATTCAAGCTGTGCCGAAACCGTAGAGAAAGTCAGTCTGGCCGGCTAGGATTGATTTGTAGAAGTAGGCGTTTCCTAGTTTGCCGATGTAGATCGTGTCTTGGTAGGAGTAGAAGCCACAATAGGAGAATCCGCCATTCGCACGACTGAAACTTAGAGCGTGGGCGGGTCCGGAGGAGTACTCGGCCCATGTATTTGTGACATCGATGTTGTAGGCGCGGAAATCTTGGTTTCCGAATGGTGTATCAGCTGGGACGGTGAAGCCTGTTGGTCCGGAGCCTGTAAGGCTGGCGTCTAGTGTTGGTGAGACGATTAGTACGCTCGAATAGACGTTGTCGATGCGGCCTGTGTGGTCTTGATTTGCGGCTGCATGAGTGATGGTGACCTTGTTCTTGGTTGCGTCTTTGGGGTTGGATGTTTGGCCTAGTAGGGTGAGTGGGCCGGCTCGGGCGACGTTTAGTTGTTCCTTGTATGAGCCTGAGAGGATGAGGATTGTTTGGGATGAGGTGTCATCGGGGAGGGAGTCGATGGCGCTTTGGATGGTTGTGGTAGTCGGCGCTTTTATCGTTGGCTGAGACGAGGATTGTTCCTGGTGGACAGTGGGCGCTGGCCTGGCATTGTGTGCGCGATATGTGTGACATGGCTGCTGAATGTGCGGTCAGGATGTGCCAGCTTAGAGCTAGGAGGGTGAGGGAGAGTATGCGGAGCATGTTGTCAAGAGTTCAAGACTTGGGTCTTGTCTTGTGTGTTACTGAGGGCTTTGGCATGGTGAGTACCGTTATGGTTAGATTTAGCGTTGCTTTTATAGTCGGCAAGAGTATAGTAACCCATGGGATACGGCAGACGGGAAATCCTTAGCTTCAATGTCCCAATTGAGTGGTTATGCCCGGGATAGTGACATGGGAGCATGTAGAATGGCATCATTCAAGTATGATTTCCGTAGCTGCCCACGAAACTTGGGTCGAGAGAAGCTTATCCCCCCCGCACGGTGGAAAATCGCTGTGAAAGGACAGGTACAAGATCGGAGAACGGAGAATTGCCCTTTCACCTGTGAGAGCCGAGGGCAACGCGGGGGGTAAAGTCGTGAAGTGCAGGGGCAGGAGAGGTGGAGAAGTTAAACCTGTCGAGGTAGAAGGAAGAATGGAGAAGTTCCAAGTTGGAATTTGGAATGCTACAACTCTTGCATTACAGTGACCAGTAACAGTTCATTAGAATCCCTTGATGATTTCACTAGATACCACTATTAACGACATACATACACGTAAAGAAGAAAAAACACGGCTTCATCCACTCGAAAGCAAATTGAAGGCGAGGGGTAAATGAAACAAGCAAGTCTATAATACGGTGAAAAAGGGAAGCAGAAAAAGACCGGTATGGCCTTTCAAAGTTCCCACGGTATGCATGTTCAGATAGATGGTGCAAGCAACACATTTGCGTGGTAAAGATATGAGCAAGGGGGATCGAAGAATGAGTTAAGGAAAATTAGGTTGAACATCGGACCAGTATCGAGTTCAGAAAATGGAGCCCACTAAGGGGCGAATAAAGTCCCGAGACGGAAGCATTTACTCGTCCTCCTCGACGGCCTCGGTGCGAGCACCAAGGGTGTAGCGAGCCTTGCCATCCTTGTCGGTCTCGAGCTCGACGGCGAGCTTGGACAGGTGAGCAATCATGTTCTCGATCTGGGTGTCGGCCTTGGAGCGGGTCTTGCGGCCAAGGTTGTCGAGGGCAGGGATGATGGTCAGGAGGTAGTAGACCACAGCGATGATGACAGTGACACCAATGGAGTAGGCCCAGATGACAACGACGGTGACGATGTCGACGTGGCCGTCGTGGGAGAACTTGGCGGAGTCCTGGGGGTGACTCTGCTCGAAGTGACCACCGGCCAACCAGCCCCAGACACAGAAGCAGGTAGCCAGGGCATCGACAACCAAGATGGCAATGACCAGCTGCCACGAGGGCCAGGTCTTACCACCACGGGTCACGAAGATGAGCCAGTTTTCAGTCAGAGCAACCTCAAGGAAGAGGATCGCCTGGGGAGAACCCCAGTTTTGGATGACACCGCCGTTGCTCAGGAACATAGTACCACGGAGGATCCAGGTGGCGGCAGCGAGCAGAATACCGAGAACAATGGAGATCACCCAGATCTTGGGCAACTGCCACTCGACGGGGCGAGCCTCGAAGTGAGCGTTGTCGTAAGCGACGGCAATTGTGGCAAGATCGGCGAACAGAGCGATAAAGACAATCAGATCGGCACGAATGGTCTCGTCAATGATGATCATGGAGGTAACGAGGTAGATCTCAAGGTGAAGACACAGGGCAATACGGTACTGAATGTAGGCCTTCATGCGCTGGAAAATCTGGCGAGCAAGCTTGATAGCATCGACGATGGTGGAGAGACCGGGGGCAAGGAAGACAATATCGGCGGCAGCCTGGGCAGCCTCGGTGGAACCCTCGACAGCGATACCACAGTCAGCCTTCTTCAGGGAAGGAGCGTCGTTGACACCGTCACCAGTCATAGCAGTCAAGTGACCACGCTGCTGGAGCATCTCGACGACCTGGTACTTGTGCTCGGGGAAGACCTCAGCGAAACCGTCAGCCTTCTCGACGAGGTCGTGCTGGGCGGAACCAGCGAGACCACCGTGGATCAGACGCTCAGAGTCGTAAACCTTGGTACCAAGGGCAAGCATCTTGCAGGTCTCCTTGGCGATGGCGATGGCGTCACCAGTAAGCATCTTGACAGACAGACCGAGAACCTGAGCCTCAGCGATGGTGTGGGCAGTGTCGTCACGAGGGGGGTCGAACATGGGGTACATGCCCAGAAGCTGCCAGGGCTCACCCTCCTTCTGGACGGCGACACCGAGGGAACGGAAACCACGGCGAGCGAACTCAGTAGCCTTGTCACGGTAGAGCTGGGCCTCCTCCTGGGAGCACTCAGACATGTTGAGGATAGCCTTAGGGGCACCCTTGGCACAGACGTAGCGGACACCATCGCAGGTACAGATGGTGGTGATGCGCTTGGAGACGGGGTCGAAGGGAGTGTACTTCTCGGTGATCCAGTTGCGAGAGAGAATCTCACGGGCCTTGGGGTAGCGGCGCAGAGTAAGAATGGTGACCTTGTCGATGGGGTCGAGGTTCTTGACGTTGTGGGAAGAGGCGATAGCGGCAACGGCCATCATCCAGTTGACATCAACACCCTCGGCGACATAGGGCTCACGGATGGACAGCTGGTTAGCAGTGAGAGTACCGGTCTTGTCAGAGCAGAGAATGTCGACACCAGCGAGGGACTCAATGGCGGTGAGCTTCTGGACGATAGCCTTCTGCTCGGCGAGGTAGGCAGCACCGACAGCGAGGGTGGTGGTGGTGACAACGGGCAGACCGACAGGGACACCGATAATGAGCAGAATCAGGGTGTAGTGGAGCAAGTTGTTGTCGGAGCTCTCGGGGGTAGCAATCTTCAAGTGACGGAAGAAACCACCAATCCAGGCAGCGAGGATCCAGAACATGACGAGAACGAGAAGGCTGGTACCGATGTTGTCCATGACAGCCTTGAAGTGACCCTGGTCCTGGGCGCCCTGGACGAGAGCAGCGGTGCGACCAACGAAAGACTGGCGAGCGGTGGCAGTGACAATGGCGTAGGCCTTGCCGCGCTTGCAACCGGTGGTGTAGTAGCAGATGTCGGCCATGTACTTGTCGACAGCGAGAGATTCACCAGTGATGGCGGACTGGTCACAAGCAATGAGAGAAACACCCTGGTGGGCCTCGCGGTGGTCATCCTCGTCATCATCGTCATCCTTCTCCTTGAGGGTGTCGTCGTTGACATTGGCGAGGTACTCCTTGTAGGTCTCGTACATCTCGGGCTTCTCGTAGTCACAGATCAGGCGGACATCAGCAGGGACAACAGTACCCTCCTCAATGACGAGGATGTCACCAGCAACGAGCTCACGAGCAAGGATCTCCTCCTCCTGACCGTTGCGGATAACAATAGCACGCATAGCAATATCACCCTTGAGCGAAGCCACGACATCAGCGGCCTGCTTCTCCTGGTACCAACCGACCAGGGCGTTCAGAGCCAGGATACCACAGATGACACCGAGATCAATCCAGTCACGAAGACCAGCAGCGAGCAGAACAGCGAGTTCCATAACTAGAGGGATATAGAATTAGTATTGGAAGAATCAATACGTGACGCTTCCACTTGCGATGTACTCACCGTACAGAATGGGACCACGGAAGTAACCAATGAACTGGACGAAGAAGTTGGTCTTCTCAGTGACCAGCTCGTTCCAGCCGCACTTCTTGCGACGGGGCTCGATGTCGGAAGAGCTCAGACCGGCGCGCAAGTCAGTCTCAAGCCACTCCTCGGGGCATTGCCAGCCTTCTTCGACGCTGTCGCCGGCCTTAGCCCAGAACTTCCACCAGGGCTTCTTGCCCTCCTTGGCGCTGGCAGCAGCGGCGCTCGAGGTAGAGCCACGGCGGCCATCGCGGGCAGTCGAGATGTAGCGGTTCAGGGCGGAGTATTCGTCGAGGTTGGCCTCGTTGCCGTCACCGGCCTCGCGGTGACGGTCACCATTTTCGACGTCGGGGGCATAGGAGATCCTCCGCTCCGCCATTTGCGTGGTGGATTGGTTGGTTGATGCCATTTTCGGCTCACGAAGCCTTCGGAACCCAACGATATGAGTTAGACACACCAATACACAAAGGCAGATATGGCGCGAGACGGAAGCTTCCTATGAAGAAAAGAAAGAAAGAAGGGAAAAAGAATGTGGTGGGTGTGAGGGAGTGGACGATTTTATAATACGAGGGGGACGAGGTGGAAAGAGTGAAAGAACCGGAGTGGGTGTGTGGATAATGGACGAGTGAGGGAAATAAATTTTTTATTTGGAAAAAAAGAAATTAGGGGGGGGGTTCCGCAAAAAAAAAAAAAATATGAAATGAAAAATAAATCCCGTGTTTGTCGACGAGGGGTTATGAGCTATGATGGCAGGAGACTGTGGTACATGTCGTTGCTGGGGGAGATAGGCGTTGCAGCGAGGTACCATCTATGGGCTCCACCCTTATTTTATTTTATTTTTTATTTTTTGTTTTTTTTTATTTTTATTCCTTATTTTTCTGTCCCTTGCCCTACCAAGCTCCGACCCCAACGCCGCCCCGGGGGAACTGACCAAGAGCAGCCACTCAGGTATTGCTGAAGTGGGGAAATTACCCTAATTGGTTTAGAGCTGGAAAATTCAAAAATACAACGACCGGCACAGTGCTGCCGAAGGACCTCCACACACTCTACTTTCACGAGTATCGTACTGCTTTTCCTAGTCTCGCCGAGTGCGTTGCCCCAGCTGCTCCCAGCTTGACTATGCGCGATTTTCAGTCTGGAGTAATTTCTTTGCCCCCGAGACCCAGCTTCCAGCTTGCAGCTTCCTATACCGTGAAATTGAGAGATACTGCAAGATAATGACCGAGCACTGAAGCCGTATTTGTTGTTGTTTCTCTGATTTAACCTTCCTAGCATAAGTTATGCGGAGAATTGACCTGGAATCTAAATGGCTTGGGGGTGGTTGTGTACCAGAATGCCTATGCCCTTGCAGGAGCATGTTGCTCCATAGAGTTGAATGGCCCGAGGAAAATCTCCTGCACCTGTACCAAACACTCGCCGTTTATGGCACGAAGACAATGCCGAGTCAGAAAACTCTTTTACTCTTTCAGCCCCCCGTGTTAACCGACATGTCCTTATTTGCTACGGAGAGATTATACCAATACCAAGATCAATAGCAAGGGGCACCGCAAGCAGCCAAGAAACTGAAGATATGCTGGCATATTTCACGAAGCACGTAAAATTACCATCATGTCATGATGCACCGGCAAGACACATATTGACACGGCCACCACACTTATCACCACCTCCCTCGCCCAAGCTGCCCCCTTTGTATCTAACCAACTACGGTCGATCGTTACCCCCTGGCCCTCGTGGAGTTCCCAGAAGCGTCATTTTAATTCAGCGGTCACTATTGGCCCTGGCGCCCATGTGATCCATCCGCTAGAGCCCTCTAGTCTCGACCGTCGGCCGCGATCGAATCACGGGCCGACTTTCGCCCCTCTATGATATCATCGCTCAGAGTTGATCGGCGTAAGCGACTCAGTTACCCAAATGCGTCGCCGGGGCCCGTTGTTGCGTGACACGATATGTACCGTCGACGACACCGTCACGATGTGAAAGGATTCGGGCTTTGCAGGTGCCCAGGATTGAGAATTCCCCATTTCATTCAGGAATCGGTAGTATTAGGCCTGGGGAATATGACGACCACGTAGCTCAACTCGGATCGCCTGACGTGCATGACCCTACTGTACGGAGTACATAGACAGGGAATAATCCCGGCCTATTGTACAATGCAAGCTTTTCTTCCGCAAGATACATATGTAAACTGGATGCAGCCAATGCGAACGTTCTACGGTGTATCGATCTCGAATATATTTTCAGGGCTGCCATTGGCCGGTACGCACATCACCTAGGAATCCGCACAAGTCAAAATGAAGAGCCTGCACTCCGAGCTTGCAAGCCGTGTTCTCCGGACGTACTGTACTGTAGTTCTCTACTCCGTATCTAGGGTTGTTACACTCCAATCATTATGCACGAGCCCAGAATGAGTCTTGATTACTGTAAATCTTGAACTACCCGAGTAGACGCCCCTATCGGCGCGTTCCGCGTCCGACGTGCCGTGCTAAAGAACCAATTGAAGAGGCCTCATTGGAGAGGGGCCGAGTCCGATAATCTTATTCGAGCTGGGTTTAGGACGGACAAATCTTAAAGTGTCTGGACTCCCCTTCATCTCCATCTCCCAGCTATCAGCGACTGTAGAGAAACCTCGAGACCAAACTCGTTCGGGAAACCGACCGCTTCGGTGAGTGGGCCAAATCAAATGCGGCAAGCGGGAAGGACCTACGACGCGACGGGCGCGCTGTGTCCTCCTGAAGCCCCGTGCGAGGTCGCTAAATTGAGTTACCTAGATCAATTCCGGGGGATGCTCGCCTTGTCCACGTCAGCCAAGCCTACACGCGATCTTGGGGGCGATTCTGGGAGACAAGGTACGAAGTCTCCAAACAGGATGGGTTCATTTTCCCTAGGGCTCATTGTAGATATATACTCGGTCACATATGGGTACTTCCTGCATGGAACCCCCGGGGTCTGCAGGTGGAGAGCACGTTCTATCCAGTCACAGGACAAGACGACGAATTGGCTCAATGCCGTCGAAGAAGTCGAGAAAAATACTCCACATACGACCCGTGGAACTCGGAGTTTGTCCCACAGGGCAGATTTGTCGCGGGTGTGTTAGGAGTAGATTGAGTCGCCGGGACATGTAAAATTGTAACCATAATGCTACGACAGGCTGTTGCGTTTCCCGATTCATAGATTTCTACGGATATATGTCTATGCAAGTAGGACTCACTACTCTCCAAAGTGACAGTAAAGGATTTTTATACAAGTGCGTGACTGGTCTCACCCTCACGTGCAGGGTCCAGGATCCGATGCTTTCAGCCTGAGGCGATCGCGCCACTGACTTCAACGTCGGGGTGCCCGGGGAATACTCGTGCTCCAAGTCCAAGAATACTGCAAGTAAATGCCTCAAATCGCCATATACTGGGCCTGTGCAGTTTGTCACGCCGTAAGGAACCATTTCAAGTCTGTTTGCCACCTGCAAAGATCGGTGTAGCCGCAATAATATGAAGCCGGAGAAAGTGCGATGTGGGCTCCGAAGTGGGCTCCTCACCGGCACCGAATCCGCCTAGACTCACTACAGGTTTTAGAAAGTGGAGCCAAGAGCTGTGCGTGTGCAGATGAGCTCGGTTGTTCGAGACGTTTTCTAGAAGCCTTCGAGGGACAGCTGTTCCATGGATCAGCTGCAGCTGGGCTTTTTACTGTATGAGCAAAAGGAATCCGTTTCTGGTTCTCCCTTGGGGACCAGGGCAATTCGGAAATCGGCACTCCTCAGACTTTTAAAAGATAAGAGTCAAACTTTCACGTCATGGCAGCTTATCATCCCACTTTGCCCTGTGTGCAGCTATGCCACTCCAGGAACGCTCTATGGGAACGGTGTTCAATACCTGTATTGTACCATACGGCCCTTACCTTTTCCGGCCAGAAAAGGACTAAAATACCCATTCGGGTTAGTCACCAACACATATTCCCAGCCAATCGAATGCCCTCGAGAGAGCTGACTCAGCCCTCGCACCTGCCGTTTTTCCGTTTCTATTCGTTCATCGGGTGAAGCAGACACCGCGCCAGCACCTTCTCTTTGCATTCAGACATAACCTCTACACCTAGAAAGCTTCCCTGAACTCAATTGACCCTGACAGGTCCACCATTCCCTCCAAATGGTCTTGAGATAGTACAATCCGAGGCAGTATAGAATCCGGGGCCACCAACGAGACCACCCTAGGCGTTCTTGGCTTCATCGCGCAGTCGTGTACCTACAGTAGCGTAATGGATCATAGCCCAGTTCCAGCAATCACAGCCAGCACAGCTGGGTCCGCATCTGAATCAAGCCCTCACCGGTGGGCCAGAGGAGCGTCGTGAAGATCCACTGGATGATCGCCCTGCCAAATCGTGACTCGAATTACTATTACTTACTCCGTACTCGCGTATCATCTCTAGTCCGCTTTTGCCGACTTGGCCATACAGCTCCATTGAGGCATTTTTGTGTCGTGCAGCCTTGGGTTGACCTGCACGCCCTTGTCCAACTTTGTATATTCACTAAGGAAATTGAGGAACTTTCCCGGTGATAGTGGAAAGGCTCGTTCAGAACGAGAATGCGTTGCAGTTACTCCGCACAGCTTCGTACTCCGTGTCATATATGTACAAGTATGTACGGGTCGGTTATTTGTGAACTCCGTACTCGGTGAAGTAGCTACAGTCCATCTACACTAATTCAAGACTAGATTAAGGCTAGGCCCCAACTCCTAGTTCACCAAGCGATCCCCGCGTCCCCTCGCAAGTTCACCCAGGTTAGCCTGGTCTACCCATGGAAGTTTTGAGGGGAGAAGTCGGGGTTTCGACATGGCCTCCTGAATAGGAAGGTTTCCATGCGATTCCCGCGCCTACAGGCAAGCTTTAAGCTTTCCACTTACCGTCTGTCTCCATGTACATGCACGATGCAAGGAGATGAACGTGGTTAGCGGTCGCTACTCATAGGCTCGGTGTAAACGGCTGTGAAAAAGCCCGATAATGTGAAGGCATTTGTGTTTCTCTGTGCTTTATCTGCGTCATTTTGGTCCGGCTCAGTGTTGCTGGCAAGAGGGGCCATGGCCCGGCAAACTAGACTCGATTCATTCTTATCGTCGACGTGGCCACTGCGCTGAGTATCGTCACAGGAGTAGGTCTGCGGAAGCCTCTGCCGGGCGTTATTGTTGTCTGTGCATTTTTGCTTCTTTTTCTACAGTGCTTTTTGGTTCTAGTGCCTCATGGCTGGGCTCGGTCGAGTCGAGTAGGACCGAGTTGTTCAATCGGCGGGTTTTCGGCGCCACTGGCAGAATTCAGTGTTCGAGGCCCGTAAATCGGCCTGCCGGAAGAATCCCGTCCTCAAAACCCGGCGTACACGGCAACGCGGGTGTCGGCACCGAAGTCTGCAACATGTCGCGGGGTCCTTGTTTTTTTATGTTTCGCGTTTTCTACGTGGTTTTGGATCCGCGGGTTATTTGGGTTAACTGTCGCATGCACGCACTCTGTTTGGTTATCGGTACCACTTTGAGTAAGAGAAAATAGTCATTGGATAATCAGCCCTACTCGGTTAAAGTCGACGGGTACCTGAGATCTTTCAATTGCCGGGAACTGTTGAATTTGCCTGATCTGTGTCTGGTGTGTTCATTCTTGCCCGCTTGGCAGCATAGAGACGAACCCCTGCGTCGATCAACAAGCAATGGGGTTCCCCAGCTCCTCTCAAGCCGGACGTTGTAATCCAAGTTCAAGGTTACGCCTTTTTTAGCCTATACTCGGAGTTTATCCCGTTTTAGCCTACGCGTTCCTGAACTAGCATATTCGTGCATGACCACCTCGGGAACACATTTACACACGGGTAGCCGTCCGTAGCACATGTCGAATAGAGCTAGAGCTACTCCATACTCTGGAGAGCTATGATGAAAGAACAGCATTAGCTATGATGACATTGCACACGAAGGGAATGGCCAAAACAACGAGGCCAGGTCGCGACGCGTCCTGTGCCAAAACAAAGGCCACATGTTGTGACCCTCTTTAGGGCCTGATCGACAGGAGAAGGCAAGCTTGCATTCCCCACATGCTCGACGCGATGTCTTTTAGGACATCGGGCGAACTCTATCCTGCTGTGCGGGCCCTGCATAGCGCATATCACTATTAAAAGTGGTGAGATTCGTGAAAACCGGCTTCTGGGCCTGGGTGAATTACGTTGGGGGCTTCTCGGACTGTTATGCCCCCTTTGTAGCAGGTTTGTTTCGCTACTCTATAGTGTAATGCTTGAGTCTGTGCTCGAAGAGCCGCGTTCAGATCGTCGCGTGTCTGATGCAGGTCCTAGGTTTGTTTAGGCAGGTTTTCCCGGACTGACTGTAGCTACCGTGCCTGATGCATGGATGCCATTGTGGCTATTGTGGCTATTGGAGAAGACTTTCTTGGTTGTTTCGTCTGTAATGGAATGACAAATGAGGAAATTCATGCCAATTATGTTTCTAGGTGTATTCGGACACGGCCTAGGGGCTATACATAGACAATGTAATCATCTGTGTTTGGCGCAGGTCCGATGATCCTTGTGCTCGAGGCTCGGCTATGACGTATATATGTAACGATTTCAACGGCCGCCTACATTACTATTCTAGGATATATTGTGCCGCTCGGTGCAGGTGGTGGCTGCGTACAGAGCACTACATTCTTGATATTGCCCAACGTAGATACGCTACAGAGCAGCGATATATTGTTGCCTCTGGGTATACGCAAAATAGACTTTGTCCGGCTCTGCGGTCAGAAACGGCACTGCCAAGCTGGAACAGGGATGTCCTCATGAGGGGGTCTGGGGATCTTCTTGCTGTGGAGTTGGGAAGACTTGAGTTCTAAAGATAGGTGACGGCAATCGTTGTGTGAACGAATGCATGTTCCATACCAGCATCGTCACAATGTCGAATAATGGGATGCCCCTCGGACTGAATCCATTAATTGGATTCTAGTTTCACCGGAGTCTTGGCCGCCTGGACCAATGAGCCTCTCAGTACTGAGTATCTGATGAACAAACGGGAAGATCATTGGCGTTTGTTCCGAATACAGTATTCCGGATCCAAGGAAGATCTCAATCATATAAACAATGATGTGCCTTGGCGTCACATCACCAGTCAATCATGAAGGATCAACCCCAATACACGTGTCAGACTTCAAACCATCGACTATGTTTTAGACAATTTCTCCTGTCTCTCCGAACAGATCATCAATCCGTCCAACTCCAGGCGCATCACTCTTGGCGCCAATGCCAAGGAGGATGATCCTAGTCACGATCTACTTTGCAGCTGTGCACTGTATCTAGCGCTGGTGTAGCATATGATAGACCCGAAAAGCATGCACTGTCAAAAAAATGACACAATGCTCCCTTGATCGCCAGATACCCCTCCCCTGAACCCCGCCAAGAACCGCGCCGTGCATCCCTCTCGCATTATCGTCTTGGCTTGCTCCGCAACCCCTTTTCTCCCTTTCCCCCTTCCCTATGGCACCAGTACAGAGTATACTCATAGCGCACTTCAACATAGAACCCGTGATCTGGGCACCGAGGGTGGAGTGGAAGTGGCGGAGGAAAAGAAAGATGAGCAAGGGATTTTCCGTCCGGCTCGCTGCAACTCACTCTTGGCGGGGGCTATGCGCTGTATCTACCCAGCGTCATGCTGGAGACAATTGGCCGAAGTGTGCAATTGCAGCCGCGGTGATCGACTTCGCCAAGGTGTTCAGTTGAAACTACTGTCAGTGGCCAGCTTGGCGGCGTTTAGGCTCTGAGGTTCCCTGGGGCGCGGTGATTACCCAGTCTTTCTTGGCTGTGTACCATAGTGATACTGGATGGTCAGAAGATGCAGTTCGGTTGAGCGACTGTTACACTGTATTCGGCTGGTATCTGGGGGATGTGTAGAGTGGTGTCTGGCGTTGTGTGCTTAACGTATCAGTCTATAGTCCTGGAGGTGGGTGACATGTACTTACTACTCACACTTTGAAGCTTGTATACCGAGATGCTATACCAAAGTACCCGAGCAAATATTGCGGTAGATAGTATGTATTGGGCAGAAGTTATAATTTCTCCTTTCATGGCTGTGGAACAACCGACCCCTCGTGTCCTTTCCATGATGGATATCATGGAGGTACGGTTTCGATATACTATCCTTTCGAGAGGGAACCGCCTGCGTAATCAATGGAATCGACTGGGCAAGTACCCAATGTTATGTGCATGCCAGTCCATGTCATCTTCTAAGAAAAGTTTTTATGTTCAGTGCGAATACTTGGATAATGGAAATAAGAAATATCCATAATTTGCATGGTTGCGAACTCTGTTAGCAGATATATATCGAGTCTATACCCAACATCACTACCTAACTCCCACCTGGGCAAACCCTCAATTAAGTCGCTTTTCCATCATCATCATCATACTCAGGTGCCCAGGTGGCAAGTGTGCTACTGCACATCACTACACCCCAGAATCCCTAGGCATCAATAGACCTACAATCGAGACAAGATCCCAAGTGGACGACCCCTCCAAGCTCTAGAGCCGCTGTCATCTCATTACCGTCACGACCCGATCGTACGGAAGAAGAATGCAGCAAGGGACGCTTCTGTCAGATTATCTGGATCTCAAAGCTAAACTGAGTAAGTATGCCAAGACAGGGCCCAATGATGCCATTCACCCCTTGATAGATAATACCAAGTTGCCATGAGCGACCCGAGACATGCTGTTTCAATCTGCATACCCACGTGGAGAAACGCCTCTGCAAGGAACGGCCGAGACAAATACCATCACCGAACAAATCCCGACGCGTTGCTCTAAAAGGTAATCTTGATGCCCACCGTACATGGCACCATAGTCCCTGGCATGTGCTTCTCAATGGCGAATTTGGATCGCCAGCCTGAGCAGTGGCCCGGCATCAGCACGGCGGGATCGAGCCGTTTCAGGTCGGTGACAGTGCTTTGTATCTGAGCTTCTTCGCTCATAGCGAGGTGGAAGCCGCCGACGATGGCGTGGATCATTGTTTTTGGGGTGACTAGGTCCACGGCGTGCTTTGCGGTATTGACTACACCGGCGTGACTGCAGCCTGTGAAGATGACGAGTCCTTTGTCTAGGAGATTTGAGCAGTTAGTCAGTTTGATTATGAGAGCTGGGTGGGCATACCCTTTAGATTGCATGCGAGAAAGCGTTCATCGGCGATGACCTCGTCCGAGTACCAATCTTTTTCCTCGGGATCGAACCGTACTGCATTCCTCAGCCCAGTTTCATACGGCGTTACCCGTGGAATCTCGCCCGAGATGAGAAACATGTTATCGAGGACGGTGTGCGCCTCGCTTTGCTTGTCCACGACGGCGCCAGCACCGGACATCTCTTCAAAGGTGGGATCGGCCTCGAGGGATATAATATTCTCGGGCAGAGCAATACCGCGATATACGGGGCGATCTGGATGCACATCCACAACAAGCTCGTCCGAGCTTCCCTCGGTTTCTTTGGCTTCCTTGATCATTCGAATAGCCCGCAAGAGACCACCTAGTACCAGTCAGAACACAGCTTCACATGGATGCGTTCAATGCATCATGAAAAGCTAGAGTTGAACAAACCAGAGTGGTCCCGATGCCAGTGCGACAGCTGGATTACCTCGACAGAGGCGAGCTCCGCCCGTAGTCGCTTCACGTTCCTCTCCCATATGTCCTCTTCCGGACCGGCATCGAAGAGGACGGAGTGCTTTTTGTCCCCTTTGGTAGCTGTCTACGGCACATCAGCCTTACATGAGCGGAATTTCCCGAAAGTGAGTGCCTCCATCTTACCACGAGGATAGACAGGCCATGCGCAGAGCAGCAGATATCCCCCATTCGCATCTCTCTACATGCACCGCCGCGGTCACTAGGGACATGCCCAGCGCTCATGGCGATAGCTCCCAGGTTTCCAGTTATTTGAACTGTATCCGGGGCTGGCGGGGACAGCGGGTCCAGCTCATTGTCGATGATGACAATGGCTTCTAGAGAGTCCACTTCTTGGAGATCGAGAGTATCCATTGAGCTGCAGAATCTAGGGTCAGCCAGAGCCTAAGACTATGTTCACACTGTCCGGGAGCACCGAGGCCTACTCCTGGCTGTGGGTGGAAAAAGACAGTTGGGATGGCTGACGTGAGACGCCGGAGCTGGAGACGGTGTTTGGCTAGGATAGCTTAGTGAATCGAACCCGGGAGACCAATAGAGTAGATATCAGATGGTGGAACAAATCGATTGATGCTCACAAATGCACAATTCGGCCATTGGTTCAACAGCCGGTGGAGCCGCGATATATTTCTCTCCACACCCCACATCATTCGCGGGGGATTTGAGCTCTCTGGCTATTGTACATACATACAGCTCCAAAGCTCTGATCTGATGCAACAAGGTTGCTAAAATTCTGGTATTCGTCCCCTGGGTCCGATAATCAAGTCGATCATCCATCGATCCTCTGCTTTCCCCTGAACTGCGATGCGACTCTCGATCGACCGCCTCCTCTTCCTCCTCCTCCTCGTGCTCACCCCAGTCGCAGCTCTCGGACCGACATGCTTTAAGGTCGTCGCAGCACTGGTTGGCCGACCAGGCCACCTGTTCAACAAATTCCAGACAGAAATCTGCGAGCGTGGATGCCAGCCGACCATTCCACACTGGGATCTGTGGACTCGTAACAACTCCTTCGTCCCTGCCGTGCGCAGCCTCATGAAACGCATGGACGTCCGTCACAAAGAAGACGCACTGCTGAAAATGGGCGACGATGTCGCGATAATCATTAAAGATCGCTGCGCTCCATTGCTACATGGGCAACACATTTGCTCCGACCCGGATACGCTGGCCGACTTTGGCAACTGCTTTAAGCGCAACTTCGTGAAAGCATCGATCAAACATCTCCCGGTTCTACTGCCAATGGCGTCTGAGGCTGGTTGCAAGGAGCAATATAAGTTTCTTCAGGGTGACGAGTTGTGGGAGGTTACTATCCCGAATAACATGAGGGAATATGCGAGCGTGTGCGATAAATTGGCGCCTCCGAACCACGAGGAACTATAATTGTGACTAAGAATTGTATCTATTTCGGAATGTATCTGTGTATAATAAACAATGGGAAATCTCTCGTAAGACGGGAGTTTGTCCGACACCGAAGGCCGCGGCGTCACCGCGGATGACGACAGTCCGAGATCGCATCCTTAGCAATTATCTCCGAAACTGCATCTTCAAAGGGCTCCCAGGCTCGAGCTTTCCCATTCATCCTGTGTAATAAATGCACATCGAACCATGTGGTGATAACCCCTGCTCTTCTTGACCATGTCGCAAGCGACTCTCCTCCGATCACTGCGGCCTACCGCCGCACCTCGACCCCCTCTCTGGCGCCCTCTAACCCGCCGATATGTGCGCTCGGGGCAGTATCAACCCTTCCTCCCTCCATCACCGAGCTCTTTAGGCAAACCCACGCCGGCAAAGACATACCATCGCACCCGGAAATGGCTGCGGCGGCTGGTCTACACCTCGATCGCCACGGGCATCATCTACGGCATCGACTCGCAGTTCTACGCCTCGTCGATGACCCGAACCGCCCGTACCTTCTCGCTAGGTATATTAGTCGCCATAGACTATAAGATCAACTTCCGCCCGAACCCGCCGCTCGCCAGCTCCGTTACGGCTCTGCATGCCCGCAACGCCGAGCGCTTGTCGGACCTCCTACGTCACAATGGTGGGCTGTACTTGAAGATGGGCCAGGCGATCGCCAACCAAGCGGCGATTCTACCCCCCGAGTTCTCGCAGATGTTCTCACGCATGTTTGATGATGCGCCGCAGAATAGTTGGAAGGAGATTGAGAAGGTTATCCGTGAGGATTTTGGAAAATCGCCGGAGGAGGTTTTTGGTGTCTCGTTCTCTGGTGAACCGGGGAAAGGTGTCATGGAGCGCAAGGCGCGTGCTAGTGCTAGTGTGGCACAGGTTCATTGGGCCCGTCTGCCGGATGGACGGGAGGTTGGCATCAAGATCCAAAAACATGAGATCCAGCAGCAGCTGGAATGGGATCTATGGGCCTTCAAGTGAGTTTCAACCATGTTCGCGGACATAAATGCGGGGAGAATCATAAACTGACAGCCGTTTATAGAGTCGTCACTTTTGTCTACAGCAAACTGTTCGATATCCCCTTCTACACTTTGACCCCGTACATCAGCGAGCGGCTGTCTCTGGAGACGGACTTCCAAAACGAAGCAAACAACGCGGAAGAAATGGCCCGACTGGTGGCAGGTGAACCTCGCTTGCGTGACCGTGTGTACATCCCGAAAGTGTACCGTGAGCTTAGCTCCAGACGCGTCATGACGGCCGAATGGATCGAGGGCGTCCGGCTCTGGGACAAAGACTCTATCACACGTCCATGGCGGGGCGGCTGGCGCCAGGGCAGTCCAGGGTGCCATGGAACACCCTTGGATCCCCCAAATAGCACACCTTCAGCTCAAAATGCACAATCCTCCCAAACCAAGCCTGAGCGCAAGCACTGGAAGGGCCCGAACAGCCGCGGTGGACTGGGCCTGTCACTAAAGGACGTGATGACCACCATGGTCGACCTTTTCTCCGCACAGATGTTTCTATGGGGAACGGTACACTGCGATCCTCACCCAGGAAACATCTTCGTTCGACGCCAACCCTCCGGCCGGGCCGAGCTCGTCCTCATCGACCACGGCCTGTACATCCACATGGAACCCGGCTTCCGGCACCAGTACGCACGCTTCTGGAAAGCGCTACTTACCTTTGACAACAAGACACTGGGCCAGATCGCCAAAAGCTGGGGCGTCAATAACGCCGATATCTTCGCCTCCGCCACCCTCATGCGTCCATACCGCGGCGGCGACATGTCAACAGAACGCCATCTCCAGGGCCTGAGTAAGCAAGAGCTTCAAGCGCGCCACTACGAGATGCAGCAGTCAGCCCGCAAGGCGATTCGCGAGATTCTCGGTGACGAGAAGAAGTGGCCACAGGAGCTGATTTTCATCGGCCGGAATCTGCGCATCGTCCAGGCAAATAACCAGTTCCTCGGCTCGCCGGTTAATCGTGTGAAGATCACGGGTACATGGGCTTCGCGCGCCCTTGTCGAGTCTCCTGACCTGCCATTGTCAGAAAAGATCCGTAATTTAGGCCGCCATGTTGTCTTCCGCATCGTGCTGGTGACGAGTGATATCTGGTTTTACTGGGCCAAGATTCGGCAGTTCTTCCATCTTGGTGGTGGGATGGAAGATGATATTGAGGCCCAGATGCAGAGTATGGCCAAGGAAATGGGCGTTCAGTTGAATCAGAATGTGTTTGAGGGGTAGATATGTCTAGACACCTGCATGGCTTTGGGGTTTTGAGTGATCATCTCCTATCTTCATCTACACCTCTCTACTCGATCTGGGATTTAATTACATGTGGAGTTTTGGTTACTTGACTACCTGGTTCTATACAACAGTTATGGCGGACTAAAAAAAGGCAATTGGCGGAAATGAATGTATTATAGAGATTGCTATCTAGAGTGTAGAGGCTTGATCGCTTCTTATGATTGTCCTTGCTCCATTCGAACGAGTGGACGCCTATATCGAAACTTCTAGGCCACAGTGATTACCATAGTCACTCTTGAGTGTAAGATGGGATTTCAGCAAGAGCTATGGAGATTATTACTTTGCTATTACTTTGCTATTACTTTGCTGTTACTTTGCCCTTACTTTGTCCCTACTTGACTCTTTATGTATACCGGTATCTCCTTATATCATTCTCTCTTGATTCTTCCGCAATATACTAGCCCGCTTAATACGTAGGACCCATAACTAAGACCAAGTAAGGGGACTAAGGAGACTAGGACACAAGAGCAGAGCTCGCCAACTTTGAAGATCTTCACTAGAACTTTGTGGAACGGCGCCAATCTCGTCTACCCTCCAAAATTTGCGGCCCTCACCCACGATGCCATATACTGGGTAACAAAGCATTATTTCCAATGCGACCGCGGGACCAATTACCCTATCAATTTTGACGCCAACGAGGATATCCGCGGGACCTAGGCACTGCTAGGGAACCCGCCGATCGTTATGGTGAACGGGTTTCAGTCTAGAAAGGATACGTTGCAAATACGGCGAATGTATTATACGTTTTGTGTTAAGCCATCGGCTTCGCGAGAAAAAACGACCGCTTACTTCCCGTACAGAGCCACGAGTAGACCGTCGGCAGCATAATCTTATACGTAAGCCTTGTCAAAGTAAACAGAAAGCAGAACGTCAATTCTTCCCTCGGAGTCTCTATAGCGAAGAAAAATCATGTCACTTTGGTCTCTGTCCTACCGTAGAGTGGGTGGCATAGCGTAGAGATGATGAAATATTTAAATACTCGGCAAGTTAAGCTCCGGTTGAGTCGACTCGTGGTGACATAGACTACACAGGAATGCTTGAAATATCAGAAAATGCCATTCCAGATACAAAACATATGCTAATTCGTGTATATGCATAGGCCTTGTAGACCCGAATGAAAGACATGAAATGATTGACCAATGACAGGCTGAAAGAAAGGGTATCGTAACATGCGCGCTGAATTCGCTAGTAATACATAGGCCTCCATTCTTGTCCTGGGTATGCGGTCGGGGACATGGCAATCTCCTCACTGGTGTCATCCTTTGTGATGGCAAGTTCGACTGGCTCAGCCGGCTCATTGAGAGTGCGGGGCTCGCTATCACGATGAGGATGGTCCGGATAAATGGAGGCATTGGAGACGGTGATGTTGTTGGGTGCGGCTGTGTTTGCAGACTCGGATTTTCCTGCTCGTCTGCGGGATTCCATACTGAGACTGCGGTCGAGAGTTGGCTGGGAAGTATGATGATTTTGATCCTGCTCCTGACACTTGTCTTGCAATTCAAATGGCTGTGGAGATTGCCGCCGTTCTTGAGAATGATGAGCTTCCTCTGCTTGAAGCTCCTGCGAGTACCATCCGTCTAACGAAAGCAGATGAGGAGATGACTGAGAACCACTTCTGGAATCAGACGGAACAATAGGGGACAGATGCGACGCCATCAAAGGCTGGCTCCTCACTCTAGTGTGCCGAGCAGGGGATGGAGTATCAGCGGATATCTGGGAATAGAAGCGACCAGAAACCAGATTAGATGAAGCGATGGGTGGAAGAAGCATGCTGGCGCGGCGAGTATCGCGGGACACAGGCGTCGCTTCGCTAGTTGACTCAGAGTCCAGGGCCGGCATCGCGGGAAGCTCTTTGTATGTGACGGAGTCATGGGTATTGGAATGCCCATTCTGTGGATAAGAGGTACGCGAATGACCATTAGGTGGAATTGGTAGAGCCTTGGACTCCGGGGCTGTGGTGTCTATTTCGTCCGTTTTGGTGTCCAAGGGCGGGGACTCTTGGGAACGATTGAACAAGCCCTTTGCCTAATAATTAGCAGATAGACAGTTAACCACGGTTGAAGAAAACGTACACTGATCCTGCTGAACGTTCGCTTCCGCTTTCCTCCCTCAGAAGGTCCTTGGATACTTCCCTGGATATTGCCTTGAAGGCCAGTGAGAAGATCACCCACCGAAACACGGCGCCGTCTTCCGAAAGTCTTCAACTTGTTCATTTTGGAGTCATTATTCGGCGCAGGAGAGGCCGAGCCAGCACGGCTAGAGAGCCCATTTGCAGGAGTAGCCGGACGGCTCTGGCTCTGCCGCCCAAAGCTACCAAAGCTCAACATGCTGCTTCGGGTTCCTGGAGAGTAGCGAACTTCGTTCCTTAAGGGACTTTGTACGCCTGGGGTAGAGAGGGGTAGGCCGCTGATGGACCTGCGCTTTGATTCAAGGATCTCTGCTGAGCTCGGGGGCATCGAGATCGGTGCGAACCCTGTATTGTCTGCCTGAACATCGGGTAAAGAACCATTGGATATTTTAGCCTGGGGTAGGGGCGTGCCATACACAGGGTCTTTTGCCTCTCTTGTCGTCTCCTGAATAGGGGAGGGTGGTGTTTCCATCTCCGCCTTAGAAGGATCGTGAGCATGCTTCTCATCGGCGCCGAGTGTTGAGACTGATGGCTGGCGTTGACCCCGGCTTGGCTGTGGGATGAGTGAAGCCTCCTTGATTGATGCGTCCGTTGGCGGGAGATGCTTAGGGGAAAGGCCCTTGCGAGGAAGGTCCTTCGGTGGAGTTGCGGGTTTGACGTCTTTATCGAACACTGGTTGAATTGACGGGGTCGTCGGTCTGGAAAAGTCCAACCCAGGTTGACTTTTTGCGTTTGCCGCCTCGGCCGAAACAAGGTCATCGGAACTCTGGCTAGGAAGAACCGGCAGACTCTTGTCTCTTAGAAATTCCCTATCCGCACCAGTGACACCTTGAGTGGCCATGGTATTATCCTTAGGCCCATTCCTCAGCAGTTGCTCCACATACTTAGCACTTGAATCTTCAGAACCAGGCTTAGTCGGAGATAGACCAAGAGCAGCAATCATTTCCTGCTCAAAATCATTGGCAAAGTCTGACTCTCCAATTAAACCTCCGCTTTTGCGCTTTTCCACATTGGAAGACGAGGGTATGGGCTTCGTAGGCTCCGCAGAAGAGCTAACACCAAATGTATTTCGCAGAAAGTCCATAGACCGGCGCCTTTTGAAGCGTTTTGCCGTACGCTCTCCATCACCAGAATTCCCCTGAGAAGAATCCTTCGCATCCAAACGACCAGCAGTGGAGTACTCATTCCGGCCCTTGAATATAGACAGGCCCCCAAAGTCGAGAGACTTGCGCAAGGAAGAGTCACCTTGGGCACCCGTAGTCTCAGACGGGAATGAGTACTGGAACTGGCCAGACTTGCGTCGACCTTCAGTTGCCGATTGACCCTACAACATTACCAGCATCAGAAACAGCACAAGCAAGAAAGAAGGGAGGAAGATATGGGTCAGGGCCGAGGAAGGAAGAGAATCAGATGCTTCAATCATGTCGCATTCTAAACTTCAATGTCGAAGCGATGGGAAATTACATCGTGGTATCCGAAAAATAAAGAAACAAAGAAGCAGAATGCGGGTGCAATACCGCATAGCCTTCCAGCACGCCTTTTCCAGGGCAACCCAAGTATCAAGTGAGGGAAATCATGTATCTACCTTGTCTCCGCTGGGACGGAACTTGCTCCTGCCCTTGGCAAATAGTCCTCTGGCGGCCTCACCCGCCTTGCCACCAAGTGATCCCGCCGTGAGAAAGAGGTCCTTTCCACCTTGTGCGACATGTTGCCTGCTCACGATTGTTCCAATATGGCCAGATGGGCGCCGGGCATGGCTGGCGCTGGCCGGGGTATTCTCATCTCGGGCAGTGAGGTTACCCAGGGACGTCAGCTTAGGGAATCGGCTCCGAGCCGGTGATGTCCGCAGGAAGTCGGCTGACAAGCTCTGGCTCGACTGGACTAAATCGGCATATTCCGGGTGGTCATGGATAGTACACTCGAGCCAGTGGTTCAGACCGGAGTCCAGGGCGGCGAATTGGTCTCTCGTCTTATTGAATGCCCGGATACGTGCATGTGGAGTCGTCAGACTAAGGATTTCACGGAAACCCTGAAGCTTCGACTCGCCGATATCTGAGGTCCCGACATTCACAGGTACAGGCGTCTCAGCCTCGGATTGCGTCGCATCCACTGGCCCGGAAATTTGAGGTGGAGGAGGGCTCTTGTCTGCCTTCGGAAGTACAAGTGACAGCCTAGGCTTTTCAATGCGTCGGCTGTCCGAACCTGAAACTTCGCCGTCGGCCACCGGCGCCTCTCTCGACAAACCGTCTGGAGCCAGCTGATCGGAGTCATCGGGAATAGGCTCAGGCGCCTGAATGGCAAGTGCTGCGTCCAAAGGCGGAGGCGAAGTATAGCCACCAGGAATTTGCGGCGCAGGCTCATCATCATCATCGGATGACTCCCATGAGAAACGCCTTACCATTTTCGGCTTCTTTGGTTGAGCGTCCCCGCTGAGAGTTCCAGAACTGGCATACGGGTTCTGAAGAGCCGGAGGAGTCGGCTCGGAAACTAGAGGTCTCGGGGCCGCATCCAGAGTAGAACCGGAATGAGGGTCAGCACTCCAGAACTTCTCATACTGGCGTGGAATGGATTCCTCCTGAGCTCCCTGTGACTGGGGCTGCTGGGTCGATTCCTCCGGCTCTTGAGAATTCTCTCGGCTCAACGAACGTATAATTTCTTCTCTGAGTCGATCGTTGTCGGCATCTTGCGGGGAGGCTCTTCCAACGATTGTAGGAATATCACCACGATACCCCTCGGATTCAGAAGTCGCAATGCTGCCAAATTTGAGAGGCGCAACGAAGTCTTTGTTGGCCGGATTTGAAGGCGGAATAATAGATGCACCCTTGTAGGATGCTGAAGATTCGGACTGGTCGGAATTCTGACCCGGAGAAATTGCCAATATCTCTCCATGGCCGGACTTAGGAGCTTCCTGGTCCGTGACCACAGGTTGTTTCGAAGGACTGTTGTCCGGACTGGGAAGGCTTATGTCCCGTCGATGGCCAGGTTCGAAGGAAACACCCGAAGGTCCCGTTGACAAACCGGTGGGGGTGTGAGACTCTGCGGGCTCTTCAAGAATTGTAGGCGTCTTGTCGTCCGGATAACCCCGGTTGTTCATTATAGGGCTGATCGTAGAAGTGGCATCGCTGTCAGATCGTACCACACTGCCAGCAGTGGTGGAATTAGGGGTTTCCGGAACATCAAAAGCTTGGTGGACCACGGACGTGAACCCTTCAGAAGATGCCTGAGACGGGTTGTGCTGCAAGGAGGCCTGCTGGGAATCGGGGCTAGTCTGTTGCTGCAAGTTCGAGTCATCCCCACCTAAGAAATCGGTCCCAAACGCAGACATTCTTTGCACTTCTGGCAATCGCATTGAGGACGAAGGGTCTTTGGTAGCTACGGGTGCCTGCATCGGAGGCGAAGCCTCGGCCTGACGTCCAGAATCAGTCGATGGTTTCTCCTCGCGCATGCGCTTGTAAAGGTCGGCAGGTCTAATGAACGGCAAGATCTTGTCGCCCCCACTGGAGTCCGCCGTG
The DNA here is from genome assembly GCA_027569385.1 of Penicillium decumbens. NCBI lineage: Eukaryota > Fungi > Ascomycota > Eurotiomycetes > Eurotiales > Aspergillaceae > Penicillium > Penicillium decumbens. The sequence continues at coordinate 23,494 of JAPDEZ010000029.1, forward strand.
ACCTCGGCCGAGACGCTTCTTCGCGAATCATTAGCCCCGAACGCAAGCCCGGACAAGCGCCTAGAGCTCAGCTCCGACGAGCTACCGGTCCTGTGGTTTGCATACGGTGGCCGAGGAGGGACAGGGGGCTCCTCCTCTTCCTCATCGTCATCATCGTCGCCCCAATCTCCACCGTCGTATGAGTATTGTTTCGCTTCGACCCAACGCTTTGTCTTTGCGCGGTTCACATTCGGTGTAAAAGATACGGGATTGCTGCCTCCGCTGGCTGGCGAGAGAGGGCTGTTCGCGCTGGGCGGGGATGGGCTGGAGACAGTTGTCTTAGAGCTTGTGCGACGAGGTACAGACGAAGGGCGGGTGGGGTACACTTACAGGTGTTGAGCCGTGCGGCCATGCCACTGAGGATGATTAGGGTCGGCCATGGGAATCGTAGTGCGTAAGGTCAGAAAATCGAGGGGATCTAGGTATCGAGCATTGGTTGCTGCCTGACTAAAACTCGCCAAGGAACGTTGTGCGGCAGTCGTAAAGATCAGCGAGCTTCTGACGGACAAGAAATGATGGTGACTACCTGCAGGCCTCGGGATGCTTTACTGAGCTCGTGCAGGAGGGACCACCAAGTATTGAGGTCAGACGGAGTGGCGTTGAGCGACGTGCCAATGCCGATCGGACCAGTTATGTATCTGGAAACGGCCCGCGCTGTGGATTGAAACAAGTTATTGTATGAAGCACCGGGGTGAGGCGTATCCACCAAATAAGTCGATATAAATGAAAATGCGCCAGGTTTAAAATCAAGAGAAATAGGAAATACGTTATGCAAGCTTATCCCCCTGACGCGAAGTCTGGGGTTGCGACTGCGCGATCTAAATTTATCGATGGCGGTGCTGCTTACGTCATGTGGCGTTCAAAGCACGTGACTTCATCGCCGCGATCAACGTGTTTCATTTGCGGCCGCTGAGTTGTTGCAAAGGTGTCGCAGCCTTCGTTTCCTTTCCCCTCTCTGCTGTATCTCGTTCATTATCATAGATACGTTCCACCGATCTAACCAACATTTGTGGCCATTGCTGGCGGGTCCACAATCACCCTACACACCCCTTATCAATCACCCGTTGGTTCACAACGGGTCAACAACGGCGGAGTCCAGCCTTGGACCCCACTCACCCTGACTCTCGGAGGATACGCCCTTGAAACGAACCCTCTCCCCTCGTACCTATATCGAGCCAGCCGCCACACAATGACCGCGCCGTCGATTCAAGATCGCACGAGCGAATTCAGCTCAATCCTAGGCCAAGCCCAAAAGCGGCTCGGCACGTCGAAAGTTGGGTCGCAGCGCCAGGCTCTGTTGACGGATGCTCAACGGCGCGAGGCCAATGGTTCACCGACTGGTGCGCAGGGTGGCAATACTGGGCGATCAGAGTTCGCGCGACGAGCACGAGATATCGGCAGAGGAATCACTGGCACGACCTCGAAGTTGCAGCGACTGGCAGAGTGTGAGTATTCTGACTCCGACGGGCTGTCTGGAAAGAGACGGGCATGTTAAGAATGAATCGGATCTAATGCGAAGTCTAGTGGCAAAGCGCAAAACGCTCTTTGATGACCGACCTGTCGAGATCTCCGAACTGACATACGTGATCAAACAAGATCTTGCTTCCCTCAACCAGCAGATCGCGGGCTTGCAGTCTCTGACCCAGGCACGCCATCCAAAGTTTAACCGTCCGAAGACGGATCAGGAAGGAGAACACAATGACAACGTGAGTAGGGGGATTCTTGACAAGTATATGCGCATGGCTGACCGGATATGCCTTTCAGGTTGTTGTGATGTTGCAAGGGAAGCTAGCCGATGTAGGATCTAGCTTCAAGGAAGTTCTGGAGGTTCGGACCAAGAACATCCAGGCATCGCGAACAAGGACGGAGAACTTCGTCTCTTCTGTATCATCCAAATCGCATACTGCCCTCGACTCCCAGCGCTCAGATTCTCCCCTGTACAACACTTCTGGGCGACGCACCCCTCAACCCGGATACCAGGGAAATTCGTCCGATCTCTTGACTCTTGACCCCTCGAACCCTTCGCCGCTGGGTCGCTCCTCAATGCAATCAGATCAGCAATTGCTGGTCATGGAGGAAGCCCAGTCGAGTAATACTTACGTTGAAGCTCGTGGTCAGGCCATTGACACCATCGAACGGACTATCAGTGAGCTTGGTGGTATTTTCGGCCAACTGGCCCAGATGGTCAGCGAACAGTCAGAAATGGTCCAGCGCATCGATGCCAACACAGATGATGTCGTGGACAACGTACAGGGCGCGCAGCGAGAATTGATGAAGTACTGGACTCGCGTTTCTGGGAATCGGTGGCTTATCGCGAAGATGTTTGGTATTCTGATGGTTCGTTTATCCTTCCCTATTCCTCATTCCCGACAACTCTAACGATTGATACAGATTTTCTTCCTTCTGTGGGTATTGATCTCGTGATAGACACCCCTGCCACCCTTCTTTCACTACTGTATTTATAATAATCAGTGGCCGTTGTCCCACGTAGACGACGGCCTCCCTGCATGCCCACACCCATCGAGCATTTTCCTTTTTTCTCCTTTGGCTAGACTCTGGGATGTCTGATCCGTTCATTTTATCTGACTCTTCCTGGGACTGTGTCCTCTCAAAGAGCTGCTCAAGTAAATAACCTCATGTACTAATTGCACCCACGATTGACCTTCAATTCCATGCAAACCTAAACGTAAAAAACACGCCAGGGCTATCATGCATCTAGTTGAGCTATGGTATCCCATAGCTCGGACTCTGCCCATCCCAGGGAAGGCTGATTATCAAAAAGCTCCCACATCAAACTATCATCCCATCCCTCAACCGACTGTGGCTCTTGAGATTGTGCCATACCAGAAGTCGCTCTGCTAGCCATTGGACTAGGAAGTCTATGCAAGGCTTGATCACTAGCACGGCCGTAGACATCAGGATAGGAATTTGTCTGACCCGGTGTCTTCCCATCAACCGGAAAAACAGATATTGACTCAAGCATGCCATGATTTGGTTTAATCAAAGGCGCGCACAAATCGAGGAATTTCGAGAAGAGGCCGTATAGTTTGCCAATGGAGTCATTTGCCTTGACGAAATGGCGTAGGTCATCGGTGATGGTCTTGATCATTTCGAAATCTCTTTGATCGGATGTCGCTACGACATTGCAGAACAGAACGAAGAAAGGCGATAGGGGAGATAAAAGCATGGTCCTAGAAGTGAACATCAGTATATCAGCAGATATTCTTCGGACTAGGAGCTGGGATTGTCACGGTTGACATACCAAGTGAGAAAATAGGGATAGGCATCCACGGTCATGATGTTATTCGGAAAGGCTTCTTGCAGAGCCCGAAGTGTCGTCAAAGCCTTTCGAGCGGCGTAGAGACAATCTTCACAGACCAGGCGGGATTTCAGCACCGATGATCGGGCTCGGATGATTGTCGTTGTAAGGGAATAATAGTTAAAGTCCATCGATAGCCAAGAACACCGGAGGAATTCCCAAGAATCAGGAAACTCCGCCTCTTGACGCCTCCGGTGCTTTGAACAGTTTAGGGTGATAATTCGCGAATTTGCTTTTTGGGAGACTTACCGCTTGGAAACTGGAGTGTATTGCGTGTGCTCGAACGACGAGGTCTGATAGAATAGTTGCTTTTTCCATATCTCCCATTTTCTTGGTATCAAGGAGAATGTCGACGAGAATGTTTTTCAAGTGTGCAAATTCCACAACTGCTGTTATCAAAGGCGTTGTGGGCAGCCCGGGGTCCGTATGAATCAATTGTGCCGGCTCGACCTTGAGTTCGGGTAAACATTGAGGCCGGAGGAGGAGTAGGCTGAGAGTCTTGTCGGAATAGTAGCACGTGTACACGCAGGCGTGAACATCTTCTTCCACGTCATTTCGGGGCTCCGTATTGGTGATATTATGGTAGTTGAGGGCAACAAGCACTTTGGACGCGACAGCTGTGAGCATCCAGCAGCGAGACATGTTTCCTAAATACTGGAACAAACGTTTCTGGAATAGATTAGTGCGGCTCAATTAGGTATTGTGGCTGTATACTTACGCCAGCAAGCAATGCTTGCAGTAATGCCAGACTTGGAGGCGCTGTGAGGGGAATCGAGTTTAGTTCATCGATCGCAGATACCTCAAATTGTTTCTTCAGTCTCCTGAAGTGGACCTTTAGCGGCTCACTCGATATCATGGGCGCCAAGGCTGATATGAAGGTGATTGCCTTGACCCAGATGTTAATCCGGTATAACTGAAGTATTTGTTCACTTTCTCTTCCTTCTATGATTGCAAGGCCCATTCGTTCGAGGGTTTTGTCTGAGATATGATCGGGCCAGATAATGGTCTGAGAATTGGTTTTCTTGTCAGGCCCTGTAGCACTTAGCAGTCTGTTTACATTCTCTTAGCAGATTACGTACCTGGCAACATCATATGCAAAAGCTCAGGCGTGAGAGTCGGAGGTGTCCAGCTATCGTCAATCTCAGACTCCTCGATCGTACCGGCCTCGTATCGATGAAGACCGGGATTCGACAGCTGGCCAACAAACTTTCGAGCTGTCTCCAGCACAGTCCGTCTGTCGTGGGAAAGCGCAGGGTTGCATTGAAGTTCGGACTCAATATACTCTCTCGCCTCACTGGCGTGGCGTGTGGAGCCCAGGGAGTGACGTTCGCCATGGTCCTGGCTAATAATCTGTGACACCCTCCGCTTTCTCTCTGGCTGTTCAGAGGGGGTTGCCTCATGGGACACTTGACCCTGGTGATGTTTCCTTTTACTGGTGGCCCTTGCCGCATCGAGGCACTTTGCCTGGGGTGAGGTGGGTGTAGTCCGTGAGATATCATGGGTTGAAGCCAGCGATGGTGATGGAGAGAAGACGAAATCATCCCGATTCCCCTTTTCGAGCCTTGCTAGTCTCTCAGATAAGGCATCGATTCTAGGTTTTGTTAGATTTCCACGAGAGAGATTGAACTAGTGAAGAGCACGTACCGAGAGACTCGTGCTCGATGGACTCGCGCTTGTCGAGTGCGATTACATTCGGCTCGCGCATCCACACAATTCATGCAAGGATATTGACGATCGCACTTGACCTATTTGCTTTTAGTACACACTAATAGTACAGTTGATACTGCTAGAAAGATGGCACGGACCTTTCTACTATGACAAAGGTCACACTGGCTGGATTAGCTTTGCTGTCGTCCCGAAGCTGGGAGTGACTTACTGCTGGCATTATGGCCATCATCTTGCTGCGATAGGGCCCAATTCGAAAAAGTGGGACCTTAAGAGCACTTACAAGTCTCTGCCGAGGCCACTGTCCTTTCTCACTGTATGTCTGGTTGTATGTGTTGGGAAGAAGTCTTGGGAAGTCTTCATCTTCGGTGATCCGAAGAGCCGGTTCCCGCACCAACGTGGTCTAGCGCCAATGTCAGCGGAGATTTCCGATGGGCCTACCCTTGGGACTATACTGTTCAAACTTACTTTACAGTTCTAAGTAAAATGCTAGTATGTTTATTCATCGTCATTATCGCAATATGCACAGTCTAGTCTCACAGTAGATCCATGAAGGACAGGAACGAGCTCCTCCGGTGAATGCGGGATGGCCCCTCGACGAGCCATCTCTTGATAAGCTGCTTTGAACCAGACATGGTCCAAAACGAGATTCATATCTGTGTTTTTGGCAGAACCGCCATCCAGAGATGCCGTACGATGTCCCAAGTCCTTTCGCATTTGCCACAAGAATTCCTGGCGGGAGGACCAAGTCGAGCCATGCCCATGCGATGTGGCCTGCTTCATCCCGTCATCCTCGGCAATTGCGTCAAAGAAGCCAACAATTCTCTCCATGGTAGAGTTGAGAAGAAGGAGACTGACCCAGCTCTCTGAGGTTGAGTGGGCAAATTCAGGGCTCATAAGTCGTCGGACCGTGGAGCAAAGGAGTTGCAGACAGTGCTCGGTTAAGATGATGTTCCACGTGTTGTTAAAAGGCGGAGACTGGAGGACAGACTGCTGTCTTTCGATGGATTTGGAGATACGTCCCGGCGAGCCCGAGTCAGAGCCGTCATCTGTGGAGTTCTCAAGAAAGAAGATCGCGTATGCTCTGCGAGGAAAATGAGCAAAAGTTCGATATTTTGGAAGACTAAGCCACGTACAATGGGCGCAAAAGCCTCGACTGGAGTGTCTCCACAGCTTTGCTATATACGAATTCTTTCTCCGTCTTGGAAGACGACCAAAGCGGGCGGGCAATGCTATCGATTTCCAAATGATGTCGGACCACATGATCGGCCAAGTGATAAGAGAGGCGTATGCAAGTCGACCAGCATCGTTTCAAGTCTGCCAGATAGCCTAATGTGTACCTGGCGTCGTCGTGACCTTCGCCAACGGTGTACTCGGGCGGCGGAGGCGGAAAGAGCTCTGATATGAAAGTCAAATCATCGCCAGGCGACAGTGCAACTCCACCATCATAGGAGTCTTCCAATTCTCTATCCCGTGTGTTAAGGTTGAGAAATGCATGCGCGATGGCATGTTCATTTTTGCCGATTCGGTGGTACAGTAAGCGACAGGTCAATACCAAGGAGACAATGTCTTCAAGTTCCAAAAACGCAGTGATAAGCACGAGGACGTTATCCGGAAGTCGCTTCCAAACCGAGTCTTTATGTGCCAAAATAAAGGATGCACGCTTGGACCTTCGAGAGACCGCTGTGCGAATCCGGTCAAAGAACGGCGACATGTTTTATATTCCGGTAACAATCATAGCTGCGGAGACGCCCTTCATCAGAAGTATTTCATGCAGTGCAGCTGTTGAGCATCGGACAAATAAATGACTGAGGCTACCGGCAGAATGACGAGGCTACACCCTGGGCAGCTTCCAAGGTTGGGAATGATGTGAGATAAAAATAAAAATTGGAGTCGAGACCCATAGATATGACCAAGTATTTAAGTGGGCTGTTTCAGGCTTTGGTGCCTGATAGACAGGGCCCCCACAAGTCCATCTTCCAAGCTTTCCTGCCAAGCTCTTCTCAGGTCAACCACACGCCATGAAGTTGATCTTCATGCTGTCGGACATGCGAATCCGGACGGACCCCAAGGATAAGAACAGAGTTTGGCAGCTTTTCGGAAATATATCCTCGAGAAACGTGAGACAGATGCGCAAAAATGTTCAGATGCCTCTGCACATGACTCTGCAAAACGTACTTGTTAAGGCGTGGCGGGCGTATATCGAGGAGTGTGACCTGCATCACCAGACCCCAACGCCCTGTCCGACAATTATCGCAAAACTATTGGAAGATACTGAATGTGCTACATAAACACAGCCAGCAGAGCAAAATGCCAGGATGTACGGCAGGCGACAGAGGGCTTAATTACGAAAAAAGAGTGATTGAATGGGGTTAAAACTTACAGTTTTACTATGGATATCAAAATGCAAAAACTCCACAGGTAAGGAAATAGACACCTTAGAAACCAGGGGTGATTTATGCGGCAGAAAAGTGGAAACCTGATCTCTGAGGTTGGGGAGGTTGGACTACCCTGACCCAAATGCCATACTTTCCGCCTACTCAGAGCTAATGTGCTCTCTTCCGAGATGAACCTGCAGAGAAAGGACAATGGGCTCCTGGAACTCTTCACTGACAAAGGAATTGTTTCGCATGTGTGACGTTGTTCGGGCTGGTCGGCCGAAGAGGAGTCGGCACTCGGGGCGCGATCGTCCGATTGCGTCTCTAACACAGCCTCGGGCCCGGTGATTTCGCCGCCGAGATGAGTGACTCAAGTCTTTTTGATCTGACGCGAAGCGCAAATAATATCAGTGCTCGGATATTTATAAGATCGCTATGATCCTGGATTTGCTCCGAATGCTTGTGTTTTCTTCCTACAACGGATCTCCCACTCCATACCATATCTGAACCTTCAACCTCCATGCCAATATGACAGTCGAGACGGACGTGCTGATCGCTGGTGGAGGCCCCACGGGTCTTGTCCTCGCTCTTTGGCTTCACAAACAAGGAGTCCGGTTTCGCATCGTGGATTTAGGGACCGGTCCTGTGCAGAACTCCCGTGCTCTCGTCGTCCATGCGCGTATTATAGAGTTATATCGTCAGCTAGACTTGGCTGATGAACTGCTCGAACTTGGTTACAAGCTCCCCGCGACTAATGTCTGGTTTGACGGGCAGCATCGTGCACACATTCCTTTTGGAGATTTCGGCAAGGACTTGACTCCGTATCCATACATGCTTACCGTGCCACAAGATACACACGAGCGGGTGCTTGAAAGAAAACTAAACTCCTATGGGATTTTGGTGGAACGACGCACGAAGTTTGAGAGTTTCGTGGATAACGGTTCGAGCATCACGGCAGAACTTCGCCAGGATGATGGGACCGAGACTACCTGCGAAGCGTCATATATCGTTGGCTGCGATGGAGCCCGGTCGATTGTACGACATGAGATCGGAGCCAAGTACGAGGGTGATACATACGTGCCGCTCTTCTATATCGTCGACTTCGAGGCCGAAGAGCAAGACAGTCCTTTCTTCAATGGCGAAGCGCACCTGAGCTTCATTGATGACGCCTTCAACCTCATCATTCCATATGCCCAGGAACGACATGTGCGATTGATCGGTACGACAATCCCTAAAACAAATGAGACTCATCAGGATCACGACATGTCGGAACCACGCTCAGAAGTCACCTTTGACGACGTGCTACCAGGCATCAAAAAGGCATGTAAGATGGAGAACAAAAAGGTCCACTGGTTCTCCCCGTACCGCAGCCACCATCGGCTGTCTTCAATCTTTCGCAAGAACCGCGCATTTCTCGTCGGTGACGCTGCTCACATCCACAGTCCCGTGGGTGGACAGGGCATGAACACCGGTATCATGGACGCCATAAATCTCGCATGGAAGTTGGCCACCGTCATCAGGGAGGACTCAATGACACAAGAAGCCAAAGACCAACTGTTGGATTCATACGAACCCGAACGGCGTGCCTTTGCGCTCAGCGTCCTCGGCGCAACCGACTACGCCTTCACTATCCTGACAAGCCCCGGATTCCTATCTCACATAATTCGAGCCTGGATCATTCCCTACGTGGCTCCACTTGTCACCAGGTTCCAGTTCGCGCGGATGGAGATCTTCCGACGCGCTTCTCAGCTCATTTGCAGCTACCGGGGCAGCCCCCTCAATCAAGAAGGAGAAGGATTCGAGACAGTGCAGCCCGGTGATCGTGTGCCATGGGCCAAGACCGAGACCTCCGATAACTTCGAGACATTGCAGTATCTTTGCTGGCAGCTTCATGTATATGGCAGCCCAGCATCCGAACTGTCGGAGTGGTGCCAGAAAATGAATATCCGACTTGCTGTCTTCCAGTGGGACAAGAAATATGGTGAGGTCGGGTTAAAGAAGGATGCTGCGTACTTGGTACGACCAGATCACTATATTGCTGGCATTTTCGAAGGGCAGTCTGTCTTATCCAAACTGGATGGATATTTCTCTACTCATGGTTTGACGTGTCCGCATCCATTGGGTGGCTAGTCCGTTCGTTCCTGATTTATGATTTTGGAATGCGTTGATACCTCTCTGCTCATTTATGCTAAACCCAGGAAGACTTTGTTCTCTTCCCAGAAAGAAAAAGAAAAAGAAAAAGACATTATACCGCCCATAGGCACCCGGCCCCGTAGGACACCCCGACCCATTAGGCACTCCCGCCACCGATTCACCTCCCGCTGCACAGTCATTGTACAGTAACGCCCGTGGCCAGACGTCCGGGGGTCGTAGGTGTCACGGTAGGCCGAGCCTTTCGTATTTGACCACTTGGCCACCGGGGAGGTTTGCTGACATATAGAAACTGGAATTTGATGTTAAATCAACCCTTCTTTATTTTCTGGTCCTCATCACCGGGTCAGGTATCTTGCATTATACTAGTTACTCGATCGGCGATAAAGTTACACTTGAGTAGTCTTTAAAAAGAATTTATAGAAGCCAGCATGATGCCTGGCAATGATTTGGACAAATGAACTACCTCTTCTTTTTAACAACCAGAATTACACCAAGCATGGCACCCCTCACCGTCTCCTTGCCCTTCTCCACGCCAGCCGCATGCAAATGCCGTTCAATTGCACGGCGGTACACCTTCACGACATCTTTCTCAGTACCGACAGCATCCGGATTCGCCTCGCGCCATCTCGTCACGGGACTCATAGTCCCAATTATCCTCTCAAACATATCCAGCGGCACATCCGGCTCCATGACATGAAACTTCTCAGCAAGATCCCAATCCTTCCTAACGAACTCGCTCTTATCGAATCCCGCAACTGGTGGGTCCAGAGTCCAAGGCAGCGGGAGGTCAGTATAGCGACCGCGGGTATGCAGATTGCCAGGCTCGAAAAAGGGCAAGAGGTACTCTTCCTCGATACGGTCGAGCTCGACTTGCATAGACGCGGCATTTGGCACAGAGGGATGAACGCGACTCCCACCGCTGGTCCACATAATAACGCTGCCGCCGGGCTTGAGGACACGAGCGGCACTGGGCCAGAAGCGGGACATGTCAAACCAGTGTGCTGAGTTGGCTGCGGTGATCAGGTCGACGCTGTTATCTGGGATTGGCGGGGAGGCGTTTGCTCCGATGTCTTCGGCTGTTGACACTTCGTAGCGGATGGGCTCGGAGGTCGATGTCCTGCCGCCTAGAGAGCGGGCAGTAGCAACCATGCCTTCTGAGGGGTCAAGGCCGATCGCGTGGGTGAAGTGTATGCCGAGTGAACGGGCGACATTGCCCGGTCCGCAGCCTAGGTCGACGAGAGTGTCGAGTTGGCCGCCAGAGGCTTTGTGCTGGTCTAGGACAGTCTGGTACACGGTAGGATGGTAGTCAGGGCGGCTTTGGGCATATTCCTTTCCTTGCTCTTTACTGTAGGAGCTGAAGGTCTTCTCCTGCGGGGCCGAAGCCGGGGTGGCAGATTGTTCGGACATGGTTGGTATCCCTGTTCTCTCTTTTCTCTTCAGTCGAGATGAAGATAATGAAATGAGTCGAGGGTGCTGACGGCAGGAATCAAAATCTGATAGCCTCGTATTAACGGCATATGCTGCGCCGTGGAGAAGACTTCAGTTAGGAAATGTAGCTAAGGTCCGCCAAGACGTGGCGCTGCTAAATTAGGCAACATCGAAGCTTAAGTCCGAAATCCGGCAGTCAGGCATTTCATCTGCCCTCCTTGACATACTGTCCACAAGCCCATTCATCGTATCTTGATTGATCTGTGAGCACTAATTCCCGTTCAAATAATCAGGTTCTATGTTATCTTGTAATTAGGGACAAGATCGGTTTCGCCGGTGGCTAGGATAATGAAGTAGCCCAAGGACAGCCACCGAATGATAGCAAAAGTCCTCAAAGAAGTCTCCACTCGACTCCAATATGTGTGCCAAGGCTCGCATGAGATTTATTGCGGGAGCGGTCATGGCAAGTGATATTTTTCATGGCACGTTGGAATTGTTGCGGATCGCGGACTTCCGTTGACTACTTGTTCGACCACGCATGGGTAGGTTATTTCCTAGATAATATCCTTTGACGTCTCGTATGCTTGACAATCACTCGTCCCCATATATACAAACTAGCAACTTCCTGCGCTGCTCTGTACGTAGACCATCAAACCCATTCAAGGGTGTGAAGTCAGATGCAAAATAACCAAATGAACAAAAGGAAATCCATCGCCAGTTAAACCAAAAAATTGCCATGAGCTTCATGCCGGGCTCCCTGGTTATCATCATATCGTATATCTAGGATTGGAGCTCCTGCTTAACGAATTCATCGTCCTTGGACTCATTTGTCTCACCGCTGCTACCGCTGCTCTCGCAGTCCGCCTGGCCAACCTGCACGTTACGCTCGCGCGCCATTTCACGCGCCACGCGAGGCGGGTCCCAAATGCTCTTCGACCGAACAAAGATCTCGTCGATCTCCTCCAGCGAGCATCCCTTAGTCTCGGGGAAGAAAAAGTATACTGCGGGCACGATGCAAGCGTTGACACACACAAAAACAATGTAGTAGCGGTTGCTGATCGAGGAGAATCCGACCGGGGTGACCTCGGCCAGCAGGAAGTTGAAGGCCCACACGGTGGCTGTGGAAACGGCGCTCACGGCAGCGCGGACTTGGAGGGGAGCCATTTCAGCAGCATAAAGAAAAGTGAGACCGGAGTATCCGACGGTGAAAATAAATTGGAAGCAGTAGAGTGCGATGACTGCTACAACGAGGGCTCCGGTGTTATTGGCGGCGGATGAGGAGGTGCAGCCGGCGAGGAGGGCCATGCAGATCGACATTGCCCCGGCACTGTACAGCATGAGAGGTCTTCGACCGAGACGGTCGATGGTGTGAAAGGCGAGGAATCCTCCGAAAGGCTGCATCAGACCCATTGCGGCGGCCAGAATGCGGGACTTGACGGCATCGAGACCGAGATATTGTTGGAAGATGGTAGTGGCATAGTAGGTGATCAGGTTGACACCGCACATTTGCTGGAACATCTGGCCAGTGGCGGCAAGGTAGGCGCGATGGAAAAGACGCTGCTCTCCATTCTTGAACATATCCTTCCAGGAAGAGGATCCGCATACCGCGAGGGCACTCTCGATATGGTCGATGCTGTTGGTTATCTCTGGTGAGTGGGGGTCCAGATCCTGCAGAGCCGCCATAACATGGCGGGCCTTCTCATGCTGGCCGGTCTTGATGAGCCAGCGGGGAGATTCGGGGAGCACGGTGATGAAGACCATAGCTGTGATGGAGAGAACAATCTGGAAAGCAAGGGGGAATCGCCAAGAAACGGAGTTATTCTTGACGAAGTAGAAGCCCAGATCGATCCAAAGGGCAACAGTAACACCGACACCGACGAATATACCGTCGGTTACCACGTTCGATCCTCGCTTGTGTGCCGGGGAGATCTCTGACTGCCAGACTGGAACTGTGGCGACGTATCCACCGATACCTAGACCGAGAACCAGTCTCGAGACAATGAATTGGGCAAAATCAAAAGAGGAAGCCATCAGAATCGCGCCGATAATACCCACGAGATTTGCGAAGAAGATGACCTTTTTCCGGCCGAGGAGATCACCGAGATAGACGCATGACAAGGCACCGAAGATACCGCCGACAGTGTAAAGAGCGATCACCGTGCCTGTGTCATCGTCATCAGTTAGTGGGGATGAGATCGATGTCGGTATGTTCAAGTAGACCAACCTTGAATTGTTGAGTTTTCGTGCTCCAGAGCACCTTTGGTGTGGATGGTGTCCATCCGCGGGAATTGTGTGTTAAATGAGTCCAGGGTCAGAAGACCACCGGCAACACTCATGTTGTATCCATAGCAAGTGAAGGTCGGACATACGACCAGCATGACTGCGGCTCTGAGCAGAGCATTGCCCCGAAGGCCCATGTATGGCTTCAAACCCATGATTTATGAGATCATTCAGATGGAGACAGCAAGAGATGCAAAAGAAGATAGAAATAAGAAATTAGACTGCTGATGCAATCTGTTTTCTGTTATTGATATAATAGTTTAATATTCGATCCAGATAAGTGACATTCCAGCTTTGGCGAACCGAGAGTCTAAGTATAGGGTTGAATTTTCGGCCGTCGGCGGTCGCCGTTGCACTATGAGCTGCCATCAGTTTTGACGAGCACCAACTTTTTAGTGCACGAATTTCCCCAGATGCCATTGTTTGGCAAGCCCCTAAAGATTCAAATTATATTCCTACTAAAATTATGCTCGAACACTCTTCCTAATTTACTGCTCGTGGTCTCGGCTTGAAACCCCCTATGCGTGGTTACAGTCGGTAGCCTCCCTGCCCGCCAGATTTCCCCACAAAAAGTTGACGGTGGGTCTGTTACGGAGTTGCCGATACCGCCGCACCCGATTTTCCATATTAATGCCCTAGGCATGAACATTGGCTCCGGTTATTCCCGATTGGGCAATGTCTTAGATGCCTCTTCGAACGTGGTAAGGATGCGATGCCATTGATAAGCAGGTCGATCACGGAATGACGATCACTGGGGTATTCTATAGGGGAGATAGTTCAGCTCTATTGACGGGGTACCGGCGGATGCCGACTTCTATCAACGCCTTTTCTAGTGCTCTAATCGACTACTGGCTCTTGAATCATTGCTTAAGCGTCGTGTACTGTGTGTGTGCATTCAGGAGAGATAGGACAGCGGCGCTCGCCCTTCTCCAACTGCTATGGGTTTCAGAGAAGGCGTTGGAGAGAGGAGGACATCGGCGATGTGTAGTTGCGTCGAAAGTACAGAGTTTACTGGTTGGTGAATGGTCACTGTCAGGACATGAAGTCCAGACGGCGCGTAGTTGATCCAATCCTAATAATGCACAGGTGAAGGCCAGGACGGTTTTCCTTTTCCAACGTTCCAAGTTGCTCTATTCCGTAGTTAGCTGCGAGTCTAATTTCTAATACCCGCTGTAGAAATAGAGCCGAACTCCATATCGGTGGATATACGCAATCCTACGAGAAGGCGCGAGTAGGTGAACGTTCATAAGCAATATCTCTCATTCCAAGGCTAGATCGTATGAGTATAACACGCATATACCTAAGTACGCGCGATCGTTGTCCACCTAGGGCTTTCATTTCCAATATCTAGGTAGTCTTGAACATCACTTTCACTCTTTGAACTGCCGCACAATTCTTCTTTTAATTGAAAACCCCCAAGGTCTCGAGATGCCGGGCATTGAGAAGAAAGCCTCTGTCATTGTTAAGAGATACGCGGGATTTGGAGAGGAAAGCGCTTCATCTAGACGCTCCCTAATCTCCGCTATCTCTTCCTCGGTGTACTCAAATCCTCGGTGACTTGCACAACATCCACACTGGGCTGTGCAATAACCAATCCCATTTCTTCTTGTGCTATTCAGATGGCGGTTCTCGCAGCATCTGCAGCCTCGACTACAGCAGCCGCCCTTCCCTATACAATCCTGGACAAGCTCTTTTCGGAGATACCAAGCGGAGTTCTGTCATATATTATCGTACCTTTTCTTTAAAGGTCGCTGAGGAAGTTCCGACTCATGGCCGTACAGTATTCGCCCTAGCCACGATGCGTTTTGCCAATCCAGTGAGGTCTTCCTTCGTATCATCACCGTCGGATGTGATCTTTTCCAACGCCCGATGTTCCTGTTCGCAGTGCTCCTCGCTGCACACATTCTCGGAGCAGATACTCAACGTAAATAATATTAACAAATAAGGCCGAGAGGCATTCAAGGCCGTTGCTGTACTCGAAGCGCCGGTGCGTCCTCTTTCCTGATGATATCCCTCAGATGGCTTAAAGCCTTTAAAGCTTTCGAACATTAAGCAAAAGTCGCGAGTCCGAACCATGATCTAGGTCATATCAGTATCGTACATAAAGCCCAGACAGGACTTGCCAAAGCCAAGAGTTTACCATAAGGTGAAATTTGAGCTTTTAGAAGAGCGGTCAAAAATATGACGTCTGCGTAGGCCGCCGCCAAAAACAACCTAGTCTCGAGGTTAAACGTTGTAGGTTAACCTCGAATAGATTTCTTGCCGAGTCCAATGACGCAAAACACAAATTGTAGAGCTTGCGTAAGTGATCGGGCGCCTAACCGGACAATATCTAGATACGTCGACTTCAACTACATGCGGCGTCAGAAAGTCATTTTCGAAACCGGCGAATAATTTATCGAGCATGCATACAACGGGGGGCTTAGGCTGACGCTAAGCGGCTACCTTCGGTCACGAAAGGAGAAGGAGATGAAAATGCGGCTAAAATTGACAGATTATGGATGGAGGATTATACATGTCCGAGTGTTGCTGCGCGAGAGGAGTCTCAGTAGATGGAATTTCTGGCACTGAGAAACGCGCACCAGCTCACGTTCTGGACCCTATTGATTGCCGTCCCCGTATGCATACAGAATTATGACGCTTTGCGTCTGTGGAATAGCATTTTTTGGTCATATCTACTCGCCACCAGTAGCAGTATTTCTTTGCCCCGCTGACTGCACATGGGATGCCACGGATCCGGTTGCTGGGAGCGTTTCGAAAGCTCGGCTCTGTGCGTGCTATCAGATTGACAAGCCGCGTCAACGGGTTATGATCCTACCTCTTCTGACATCACATCGCTTGCGTCCTGCTCGTTGATCTCGTTGGCAGGCTTGCTCAACACCTTGTGCGCCTTGGTAGCCCAGCGAACTCGGTCTGCATGAACGTGGTCCTCCTCATCTAGCTGCGAGTCAGACGACCTTCCAGCCGCTCGCCGTCTTCCATGGCTTACCAACAGGCGCATTTGCCAGCTCGGTACTTTTGTTCGTAATGAACTCGATTTCTTCGTCTGACATCCGCTCACCTCGGCGCGCCCGTTCGTTCAAGCGATTTCTAAACTGCAAGGTGTCCATGTCTTGAGGATCAAAAAGAAAGGAGTCATAGATCGACCCTCGTGCAGGATGGCGTTAGAACTTTTATACATGGCCTTTTGCCACATATGATGCGGGATTTGGTAAGAGGTGGCCGGGCGTGTGATTTCCATGACATGCCACCTTCATCATTGCCACTAGCCAGCAAGGGATTGTACCACCGCCCGTTGGCGCTGCTTGCACTAGTGCTACTCGGCTTGCAATCTAACGTTAGTCGCCAGCGTCGGTATCAGGCAGAGATAGCTTCGATAAGAAGCCGTAGGAATCAGATCTCAACTCGACTTCGGGGGTTACCGCTTTAGGATTAGTGGGACCCCGATTCATTTTGACCCCCACAATGATCGTCTCTAGTGTGGGACTACAGCGGATTGGACAGAAGAGGTTATCCAGCCCGTTATTTGTCCGACACGTCTAATCTCCGTTCTGTTCTTACTGGTGCAATGTCAATATCTGCAGACCGAAGACTCAATCCATTAGCGAGTTGTGCATCCTCAAGCTGTCCCCACCTCGTGCCGTGTTTCCGGTGAGGTATTCGCAAGTATATCATCAGACCGTTGTTCCCCGCATTAACAGTCATAATAACATTATTTCTCGGCATAAAAAGCACAAACAACGCCTGGTTTCAAACATGCAGGTCAAGCAACCAATCATGTGCTACGTATACGTAGCCTAAGCACATGTCAAGCTGTCAACAAGACGCAGTTGAAAGCCTAGTCGTGTATAGACTGTTAGCGTGATTTGATAACTCACAGATTCCATGTCAATTCCTCTCGCCATGGCTAGAGGAATTCAAGACTTTGTGTTGGCCTAGTATGGGATTGAAATGTTTAACAAAATTGAAATTAATCTTCTGACTATCCTTGCTTTAGCGTATAGAGCGGATGTTCGAAATAGATACTTGTACATAGACCATCCCCTCTCGCCAGCTGAAAACTCCCTGCAAAGCCAGAAGCTAGTACATACTAGTGGCGTTGCTATGGACGTAGTGTAACGATTATACAGCTACCATCATCGTGTCCGACGTGACATTTGTGCCGCTTTTCCCGCACGCGAGCGGGGATAGGCAAATAAATATCGCGTCGGCCCAAGTCAACATTTGACACAATCGAAAAGTGAACTAGCTCAAAATGTCGTTTATTCTGACAGCACCTTCCTCGGGAAGCTTGCTATTTGCAGTCCCGAGAGATTCAGCCCCGCATCTTGCACTGAAAGTGCTAATACTGGCACTGATACTGGTAAGTATAAAGAAGCTCTACAACTCTCCCTTTTCATACTTAAATAGCTTATTTTGCCAACTCAGGGCTCTATTTACTTCATCGGCACAATTATTTACAATGTCTTCTTCCACCCTCTTGCCAAATATCCCGGACCAAAGTCTATGGCCGCTACTCGCCTGCCCTACATCCGTCATATTCTAGCTGGCCGATCTCCCCAAGCAATAAAAGCACTACATGAGCAATATGGCGAAGTTGTCCGCACTGCTCCAGACGAGTTATCATTTATCAACAGCGACGCCTGGAAGATAATATACGGTACTCGTCCTGGACACGGTCAGAAACCCAAAGACAAGCGATTCTACCCACCAACCTTCGGAGATGTACCCAACATGATCTCCTCCAACGACGCCGACCACGCTCGTTTCCGACGCCTTCTATCCCATGCCTTCTCCGACAGTTCTCTTCGAGGCCAAGAGCCCATCATCCAGAGCTATGTGGATCTCTTAATACAACGCCTCAACGAAAAGGCGGAGAACGGCAAGCAGGCACTTGATATGGTCGCATGGTACAACTTCACAACCTTCGACATTATCGGCGATCTAGTATTTGGAGAGCCCTTTGGCTGTTTGGATAACTCGACCTACCGTCAGTGGGTAACCATCGTCATGTCCACCATCCAATATGCTGCGTACACCAACGTCGCGCGGCGTTTCCCTGGATGGAGACTCGTTGACAAGATGATTACACCTAGCCATGTAATTAATCAAAGGCGCCAGCATTTTCAACTTACCAAAGAAAAGATCGAGGCGCGCTTATTAAAGTCCAACGAGAGACCTGATTTCTTCGGCAATATCTTGAAACACAAGGATACCGAGAAAGGCCTCAGTTTCGGAGAGATGATCACTAACGGCAGCACGCTCATTATTGCTGGCTCTGAGACTACCGCCACGCTGCTTTCTGGAGTGACGTATTTGCTACTGAAGAACCCGCGAGTACTACGGAAGCTTCAAGAGGAGGTTCGGACTACTTTCCACTCCGATAAGGAGATTACGATGGGAAAATGCAACAAGCTGGAGTACCTCGTTGCTGTTCTCACTGAAGCTTTGAGGGTGTTTCCTCCCGTTGCGGTTGGACTTCCTCGTATCGTTGATGCGCAAGGTGATTTGGTTGCTGGACACTGGGTACCAGGCGGCGTAAGTCCCAGGCTAACCTTTTTGAAATAAAAGAATTTTTATCAAACTAACCTCCGATGAAGACCGTTGTGTCCGTCACACAGATGGCCGCTTACCACTCTGCACTCAATTTTACCTATCCTGAACAATTCATTCCCGAGCGATTCCTTGATGATCCTCGCTTTGCAAATGATAACAAGACCGTGTTACAACCATTCAGTTTCGGACCCAGAAACTGTATAGGAAAGAAGTAAGTGGCATTTTCCAAGTTTTGAAGATGAATTCCATGTTAATTCTATCCCCAGTTTAGCGTCTGTTGAGATGCGGATAATTCTCGCTCGCATGATCTTTAATTTTGATATGGAGCTGGACCAACCATCCGATGAGTGGACGGACCAGAAATGCTTTTTCCTGTGGGAAAAGCGGCCTTTGATGGTTTGGCTTACTCCAAGGGTGAAGGTGTAGCGAGGGCGCATGTGAAGTAAAAATGTAGAGGTGATTGTTCATGAGAGACTATGGTTTGTGCATAGTAATGCGCAATAATGTGCTCACTTTTGGTTTCATCAATTCTTGGTAGTTAAAATGAACGATAGCATCAAATTCAATCAAAAGGTTCACTCCTCATCTTAAGCTATATTGCCCGTTGATCTCATTGAAGCCTCCATCCGGTTCGCCTTACGCTTCAGGAAGTGAAACAACAGCGTACGGAACAACACTGACACTACCGGCGATTTTATCCGTCCGCCAAGGTTCGCCATCAGTGCTCACATCCACCTTCTCAGCAGTTCCACCCTGGAAGCCTGGGATGTGTACAGTAGCAGCTTAGTCTAGGTTTTTCTCCACAAGCTTACCACTAGGGCAGAGAAAGGACACAGACGGATACTGACATACTGACCCGGATATACGCTCAGCTGACTCGCGTCATTAGCGTCAATTCCCACCACGGCTCATGTGAAAAAATGTAGGCATAAATTCCTCCAATTACTCGGGATGGTATAGCCCGGGTAAATGCTTGTCGATCCGGGTGGATATATGGTGCCGAGCTCTAATGGTCTTCCTGGCATTGTGTCGAATCTGCTTTCTGGCTCGATCTGTGTGACATCGCTGAAGTAAATGCCGGCTTGCTTGAAAGCATGCGGTGCTTCATTCGGCGTCGTGGAGTTGTCGGGTGGCGCATAGAAGCGGTAGCTGATCCAGTCTAGGGATGTGCGGGCTTTGTGCCTAGGTAGTTGGCGGGATCCAGGAATGACTGGATCCGACTCACATTCCGCGTGGCCAGGGAAGGCCTATGAATCGGATGTTAGGAAATGCCTCGTGGATATGTAGCTTCAGTAACGACGTCGTATAGGGGCGAAATCGCGTGTTCCATTGGAATTGTCTCTTACCTCATAGCTCAGAATATAGGGGCTCAGTGGCGCTCGTGGCGCTCGCCTCACCGAGGGCCCCGCGAGGCTTATTTGCCCCTGTTTTTACCCAAGAGCTAGCCACGTCAGCCAGTGCGGGGATGGGGATGGCCCACTCATATCACTTCCCCCGACTTTCTGCTTCGGCAAAGAGCCGACCCCGCAAAATCCCCGGGATTTTGGCTTTCGGCCAATGAGACGGTGTACAACATCACTGTAGCCCGGTCTCTTTTGTGCCGAGAACTGCAGTTCGGTCAATCATCACCGCGAGCCTAAAATGTGACCTTCAAAATGGTGATAACCAACTCCTGGGACCCGGATTTCTCAACAGTTCATTTGGGTTATTTTGCGTCGAGATAAACCAAGGCCGTCAAAATGGGACTGAGTGGGAAATATTTGCACTGGGCTGTGACAGGTGCTTGATATGTCTTGAACGTGCGGATTGATGGACTGACTAGGATTGATGCAGCGGCTAGCTGCCAGGCCTTTCTTCTCCTGGGCTATGATCAAGGTGTTATGAGTGGCTTGGTCGGGGCCAACAATGAGTTCGGAAAGCAGTTCAATCACCCCGACGCCAATATGCAGGGCATCTGTACGTTGCCTGGGCACTCCGAAGTCTTCACCGATCTAATATGTAACCATGTGCAGTAACCTCGATTTACGATATTGGCTGCGCCGTCGGATGTCTTCTTAGTTTCATCGTCGGCCATCGAGTCGGTCGTAGGCGCATGATTATCGCAGGTGGCTCGATTATGGTCATTGGAACGATTATCCTGGGCTCTTCTTACAGCACTGCACAATTCTTGGTTGGTAGGGTTGTAACTGGCTTCGGAAACGGCATCAACAGCAGCACAGTCCCGACATACCAGAGTGGTAAACACCGCGTGGGTCTCCACTTGGATAGAGATCGCTAATCTTGTCATCAGAAATGGCCCGACCCGAACACCGCGGTAGACTTCTCTCCGCACAGGGAACAGTGACGATTGTGGGTCTCTCCGTTGCATATTGGATGGACTACGGATTGAGCTTTGTGGAATCGCCTGTGCAATGGCGCTTCCCGATCAGCTTTCAGGCATTCTTTGCCGCTTGCCTTGTACTGCAGATGCTCCCTCTTCCAGACACTCCTCGCTGGCTCTGCGAGCAAGATCGAAGCGATGAAGCTGCCTCAATTCTAGCCCGTCTTCAACTCGAGCAGCCCGCAAATGAGTCTACACCAGAAGTGGTGCAACTGCGTCGGCAGATTGAGACCTCTATTGAAATCGAGTCCGCTGGCGGACCTTTCAAGTACAAGGAACTTCTATGGGGAGGGAAGATTCAAAACCTCCGTCGAATGCTTCTTGCTGGTCTGGTTAACGTCCAGCAACAGTTCACTGGGTCAAACATGATCAATTACTATGCGCCCGTAGTCTACCAAAACGCCATGCACCTCTCGCGCAATCTGTCCTTGATTCTCGGCGGCTGCACCTCTCTCGCATATCTACTTGGGTCAATAATTCCCCTGTGGAGTATGGATAGACTTGGTCGCCGAGCTTCACTCATGGTTTCAGCCGCGGGTCTTTGCTTCTGTTTTGTGATGGCCGCTATCTTGTTGTCAATCGGCACCACGCAATGCGCCTATGCTGCGACCGCTTTCGTTTTTATCTTCCAGATCTTCCTTGGATTCGGATATTTGCCAGTTCCATGGTCAGATTTTTGAGCTTTCTACGCCATAGACATTACTGACGTATATTGCAGGTTCTATCCCAGTGAAATTACCACCACTCGCATCCGCGCCAGAGGTCAGGCCTTTGCAGGCTTTATTAACTGGATGTGTGTCTGTAAGTTACCACTAGAAGTTCCAATCAGCCGATGCTCGTGCTTATTTTTTCTAGTCATCGTTGTGCAGGTGACACCAACTGCGATTGATAACATCGGATGGAGGACGTTCATTATTTTTGCCTGCTTCTGTTTTGCATGGGTAAGATTTGTCACTGAATTAGGCCAAAGAAATCTTGCTAACTCTGCACAGATTCCAATGGTCTACTTCTTCTTCCCGGAAACCAAGGGCCTCGAACTTGAGGACGTTGATCATCTCTTTGAAGGTGGTGGTATCACAGGGGGCGTTTTCGCGTCGCGTGGATATCCCGTCCGGCCAGGATGCCATCGCAACCAAAACACGGACAGGATTGAGAAGCCCATTGAGGAGCACATTGAGTCTGGAATCAATGTATAAAGAGCATTAACTTAGTGCGCAGGGAGCGCTTCAAGAGCCTCCCGGGTCAGATAAGAGATCACCTAGGTAGTATCGGCTCGCATTCATGGTGCTACTAAATAATATAAATGACAATGGTGGAAAGGTATTGGATGCAAATTAGAATATGGAATTACCTATCTAGGTACAGTCTCCAACGTATACAAATGCTGGCTCTGACTAGTCAAACAGTCACCCCTCCCAACGGATGTCTGATCTCTTCTGGGTAGCAAAACCAACGCGCTGCTATACTACATTTTATACTTCATAGCGTAAAACTCGTGCGATCCCTCCGAGTCCGTGGGACTTGCCCCCTTAACCACATCCTTCTTCTCGAAGATTTGAGACACTTCTTCCAGTGACTTGCCTTGAGTCTCCGGGAAGAAGAAATAGACAAGCGCCAACACAACCACCAGACAACCGACATAGATGGAAAAGTATCTCCACTGAAGCACGTCAAATGCCACCGGATTGACATATTGGTTGAAGAAGCATGCCAAAGAGTCCGTCGTGAGCGTAATAGCAAGACCCTTGGCGCGAAGTTGAAAGGGCATGATTTCGGCAGGGTAGGCGATGAATAGGGGCATGTATGCAAAATCATAGGCTCCGCAGAAAAGGAACAACATCGGCACCACTGCAATTCCGGCTGCCAGTACTCCCATTTCTGCGAATAGCCCTGCCATGAGTTCAGATGTTGACAGGAAGATCAGCATCAGAGATGTTGCGCTGAGCCAGAGGGTTCGTCGACCGTATTTGTCCGATGTGCTTGCACCAGATACGGCAAAGACTAAATTCCATACTTGGAGACTGATGTTGACCGCTGCTTGGTGAACGGAGTCCTTGATTCCGACTGATGCAAGGATTGGAGGCAGGTAGTAGGAAGTGACACCTAGTGACTTGTTAGTAATTTCTTCTCATTCCATAAGGGTCATAAATGCAAATCATACCGTTTCCCGTCCACTCTTGCATGAAGCCCAGCAAAATGCATATCGCCAGGCGATGCAGATCACCTTTGGTTTTGAAGAAGGTGGACCAGCGACTAGCAGCCCTCATGTCCGCCTCTGCGCTGATGCTGCCGCAAATCTGGTCAAATTCATCTTGGACCAGTTTATCCCCCGGATTGCCATTTGCATGGTATCGAGTGAGTATAGCCAATGCCTCTGCTTTTCGGCCCTTTGCAACCAGCCATCTCGGACTTTCGGGAACAAAGAAGAGTCCCGTCAGTTGGAAGAGAGGATAAAAGACCTGAAACATGCAAGGAACACGCCATGACCAGTTATTATGGATAGACAGCGTGGAAAAGGCAATACCCGCAGCTGTGATGGACCCAACGAACCACAGTGCATTATACAGACCAGTGAGCGTTCTCCGCTGCCTTGGATGAGCAGTCTCTGCAATGAGTAACGGTGCGGCAGTTTGTGAGAATCCCACGCCAATTCCAGTCATCACTCGAGCACCGAAAAATACCCAATGCTGCTGAACAGCCACTTGAATGATGGCTGCGGTTATGACGAGCATAGAACCAATGGCAACGGAAAGACGCCTGCCAAAGTTATCAGCAACATATGAGGCGGGGATAAAGGCTAGGAAGGAGCCTAGAGAGACGGCTGCAATGATTAGGCCTTTGGCATTTGGATCGAGGCCGCTCAAAAACTCCGTGACTGTTTTCTGTCAGCTTTCCCTGTAACCCAGAAGCTGACATAGGATAAGGAAAGACTCACACTCTGGAAGCACAAGAAGACTATTAATCTGGCTAGCATTATACCCCGAGGTAGCCGAAGCAGCCAGTACAAAAGCTATACCAAAGTTAAGTTTCCGCAGACCAGCATCTTCAGTCGACGTAGATAAAATCATGATAGCAGTCGTTCACTGCAATAAAAATCAATACTTTAACCGTTAAGGACCATGTCTCCTTAATAAACCTAAGCAAGCTCCCCATTCGGCCAAGGCAGCGGACATTTAGTCGGACAATTGTGACGCTGTACATTCTTCGCGTGTTCTTGTGCGGATCCTGCCAATATAGGTGACGGATGATCATTTTAGAGGTTGGAATGTAGGGAGAAAGTTTGACGAGCCTAACGGAGCGAGTGATCCGGTGGGTCTTTGTCAAGTCCCTAATTTTTGACACCTCTTCGGATCTAGTTATACGCAAGGAATTGTTAGTATGTCTTTGCCGGCGAATGGGCTCAACGGATTACCAAACTCGGCATTTTGTTGTCGGAGCTCCGCGGCTACAAGCTATTCATCCGAGTCAGAGCTTCCCAAGCTTCTCGTTTGATGACGTACAGCTCTTGGAGCTTTGGCCTCGAGACTAACCAAGAAGGTGAGATTTACGCTTCCGATGCTACATATGACTATTAATGATGAGGTTATGAAGGGGGCTACTTGCTCGGTTTGCCAATCTAGGGAGCAGTAAACAGGAAAAAGCAGAGATGAGCCAAAGTCCAGTAAGTATAGCAATGACAAAAATTTACAACTGTGATCAGCATGGCGGTGGTCACCTATCTTGCATCGGTCTATCCTATGTCCCTTCTAGCCACAGTTCTTGCATAGGGAACACTTTGGCAGTCAGCCACAGTGTGGGCATCATCATGGCAATATGTACAGGGGCACTAAGGGCAAGTCTGTCTGTCGAAACCCATAATGTCACAGTTGGTGCATACTCTTCGGTCTTCGTAGATAACTATGGTTTCTGTCGATTAGTGGATCATACCACTGTGAGCACTGAGAAGGGCAGCGTAAGGTAAGTAGGGCAAAGGCTGGTGCTTCTTGCCAATGTTGTCATAAAAGGAGAATAGAGGAGGATGACGGATTACGTATGATCACTACTTTAAGAATCCTTCCCTTACTTTGTCTTTTCTTCTTCTCTTCCTCCCCTAGCTAGGTTATCCTCCTTTGTATGCTACTATTGTTTTATAGGGTCTAGCCCGTAACGTGGGGCAAACATCACTAGATACCTCTAATAGAATAGAGGCGGAATTATTCGATGTTAACTGGTTTAGAGAAAAAGGAAGGAAAGGAAGCTCACGGGAAAAAGATAGAGTAAAAAATCTAAACGAGCGACGCAGGGATCGAACCTGCAAGTCTTCTGAGATCTTCTTCTTGCGCCGAAATCAGACGCCTTACCATTAGGCCAGCCGCCCCTTTCAGATGGTCATAGCTCAACCCTAACAAAAGGAAGAAAAGGAAGTTCACAGGAAAAAATAGAAGGAAAAAATAGAGTAAAAAAATTAAACGAGCGACGCAGGGATCGAACCTGCAGTCTTCTGAGATCTTCCTTCTTGGCCGAAATCAGACGCCTTACCATTAGGCCAGCCGCCCCCTTCACTTAAGACAAAAAGGCTAGAATCAGACTATTATAATTTGGAGTCAGGCCTAACACTATATAACATGCTGATGAGCCTAACTCAACGTAGGATCGAGGTAAATGCTGATTCTGCTAAGGCCGACCTAAGTTCACAGTCTTATTGCCGCTCTTGCCCTGATTACGTATATAGTCAATAGCCCGACCCGACCTAAGGCTCATCGTCTGAGTTGTGAGGCTTTCCAGGTTATATACAAGCGTCTGCCTCAGGAATCAAACTAGTCCTGATTAGGCGTCAATCTGGAGATCCTCAAATTCACCGTCCGGCTCCGACTTTTGCTCACCTATACCGACAAACAACAGGGCAGCGAACAACATGCCATCCTCACTGAGAATGGCTTCCGGCCTCTTCCGCCAAGCCACTCGCACCCTGACAACCCTTGAATCCGCCCCATCGCAACGCATCCTCCCTCTCCTCCGAAACACCTCCGAATCACAATGCCGGGCCTACTCCCAAGCGCAGCGCCCGCGATGCAGCCAGAGCATCCAAACTACCCTTTCCGCGCGAAATAGCTTCTCGACAACCGCTTTCCGAGCCCGCGCGAAGACTATGGGTCAATTGCGCCAGCGCAACTCGACCGGTCCGTTCTCTTGGAAGGCTGCGCTGCTCTTCGTGATCACGGGCGCGGGCATGGTGATTTACTTCCGAGTTGAAAAGGCACGGCTGGAGCGGAAACGTATCGCCGAAATGGGCAAGGGTGTTGGCAAGCCAAAGGTCGGCGGTCCGTTTACTCTGAAAGATCTGGATGGCAAGGAGTTCACCGCGGAGGACCTGAAGGGCAAATACTGCTTTGTGAGTTGACCTGGACCTCTTCCTCATGTGGAGAGATTTCTTGCTAACAAGTGTTGTTTTGTTTTGTCCAGGTCTATTTCGGTTTCACCCACTGCCCTGACATCTGCCCCGATGAGCTGGACAAGATGGCCGAGATCATCGACAAGGTCCGCGCGGAGGCCAAGGACGACAATGCTTTCCTGCCAGTGTTTATCACCTGCGACCCGGTCCGTGATACGCCCGAAGTTCTACGCGCGTATCTGAAGGAATTCCACCCGGCCATCGTGGGCTTGACCGGTACCTATGAGCAGATCAAGCATGTCTGCCGCCAGTACCGCGTGTACTTTAGCACTCCCAAGGATGTCAAGCCTGGCGAGGATTACTTGGTGGATCACAGCATCTACTTCTATCTGATGGGTAAGATATCGTACTCGACTGCTTTGCGACAGTATACTGACTTGTTGATAGACCCCGACAACGACTTCGTTGAGTGCATTGGCCGACAGGATACCCCGGAGTCGGCTACCAAGGTTATCATGGAGCACATCAATGACTGGAAGCGGGAGGGCAAGCCGCTCAAGACGGTTTAAGCTTATCCGGCGCGTCAAAGTGTACTATAGATCTGCCGATTGTAAAATACCCTACTCCCTAGGCTTGGTTGAAGTCATTCTGTAGCCCGTAAACGGCCTTCTCCAAAGTGATAGTCGGTATGTAGGCTTCGCCAGATACCGTCAAGTCATTAATTAAGGCATTATGTCCCTATCCCCAAAGTATGTCCCAAAGCACCCAGTCCAGTATTCACAAAAAAACATTCAAGACCCCGTCCCGAGGTTCCCGACCAACTTCCCCTCCGCATCACGATCAGCATTAGCCCTCCATTCCATCCCTCCATCAACAAACTCCTCCCTCTTCCAAATCTCCGCTCTCTCCTTGCAAGCCTCAAGCACCTCCTCACCTGCCCTCCACCCCGCCGCCCGATGTCCCGAGCTAACTGCAATCGCAATAGAAGCCTCCCCAATAGGCACGACGCCCAATCTGTGCGCAATGCTCACACCTAAGAGCTGGTGCTTCTTCACGGCGTCCTCCGCGATGGCGGCGAGTGTTTTCAGCGAGAGGAGAGGGTATGTTGTGTAGCTCAGTTGTGATACGGGTCTGTCTTTGAAGGTGTCGCGCGTTGTTCCAACGAAGAGGACGTTTGCGCCGGCGGCGGGCGAGGAGACCTGCGATAGGTAGGTGTTTGGGTCGAGTGGGGTGTAGGTGAGTGTTAGGTGGATGTTTTGGGTGGCATCATGGTGTGTGCGTGGATATGTGGTTGGGTCCAGATGGGCTGGGAGGGGTTCTTCGTGGGTTGTCATCGTGTATGCATTTGTGGTTTGAGGTGAAATGGGTTCGAGGGAATGTTGGTCTGTTGGAGAGGCTTATCGGCTGCGGGGAACCGGTGGGTAAGAAGCGATAGCTGGAGTACCGAGAAATTATAATTACCCTCCGAAATTATCGGATATATAGTCAACCTATTATCTAGCTACTACGATATATAGCCTACCGTAATTCCGGCTAGGCTAATAAGAATATAGTATTTTATTAAGTTATTTCGTTCGTTTTTCGCTTAGTTTATAAGAAATCCTAAGGGGGTATATTAATATATAGCGATTTAGCTATACTAATACCTTATACAAAAGGCATCTATCCGGAGGTCGGTCTTTCTTTCTCCCGACCGTATAAGCCGGAGTCATCCCATAATTCCCGGACTCAATACTTTCCTTCATAGATTCCATACTTAGACCTATAAGCGTTGGGATGCAGAGTTTTTATTGTGTGCGTTCACCATAGAAAATTGACTCTAAGCGAGGGGATATAAATATCCCCCAGAGGACAAAGAAAAGTTTGTAGTAGACAATATAACATATTCATTCATTTTTGGCTTCCAACTTCCTTTCTTCCATCATTCACCTTCTAGACCTATATTCTCAACAGAAGGCCTGATAGTTAGAATGTATAAGATTTATGGCCTAAATGTTTAGAGGACATCTAAGTTTATATCTGTCTAGATCTGGACTCGATGATGTGTACTGCAGGGCCAAGTGTCTTGCCTTATTCGAGCTGCAGTTCTGGTTGGCTCAAGCTGGACACCAAGTCAGCCTCGTCTTCCTCCGTTTGGTAATGACCGCCAGCCATAGGCTACATTGTGCCGTAATTGCGACCCGAGAGAGCGGGGTAGCTGCATTCGATTGCATAGCAAACTCCCATCCAATCATTTGCCGCCGGGGAAGACTTCGATATTCGTGGCTGGGTCCAGGTTAGGAAGATATCCCCCAAAGTGGAGATGTGGATTGAATGAACGAATGTGAAGGTGAGCATAGTATGGAGAGCATGATTCCAGTATAAAAGCACTCCATAGTGCGATAAATCTTCAAGCTCCATCTCTTCTCGCACTCTCTATTCCTGAATCCACGATACAGTGTTCACATTATCCCAGCTCCACCAAATCGTTGGTGCTCTGGAGAAAGCCCAAGTTAATGTTGTAGCTAACATTTCTAGGTGACTTATCATGTGTCGAATGTGGGTTACCACCACTATATTCGCTTGCGGACACCGGGAAGCGAGACGAGAACCGCATCCATGCCCTGAGAACCATGCCGAGCCGTGGCCGGAGCTGCCCATGGGAGTTCCCATAACCGACGCGATAAATGCTCGAGATGCCGAGGAGCTTCCAACGGCCACTAGCGTCAAGACCAGTGAGTGTCATCCACCGAGACCATCTCTATTAGCTTTTGACTGAGTTTGTGAGCAGCGCTTCTTCCAACACTCTAGGCAAGGATGGGTTTCTATGAACAATGATGTCTTCTCTAGGGTGTAAGATAGAAGAAGCAAAGTACACAATCACTAGCGCGTTTCTCCATATCCCTTCTACAAATCACACCTTCACTTAGCTACAAAGGCATGCGGTAATGAGTAAAACGTAGATCTGCATCCATATCCATACCATAGCGATCAGCCAGTGCTTTCAGCTGATCCTCCGAGAGAATTCCTGCGAGAACACAGCCTTGAAGTCTTGTTAGACACCAAAAATGAACGGCCTTGCATTCGGCAAGGTGAAGTCTTACCAAATTTGTTTTCTCGGTGGCTCCTCCACCTTCTGATTTGATCTTTGGCAAGGCCCCTAGATTCAGGGGGTGGTCGAGCACTTTCAAGACAATGGCTCGTTTGAGCGTCAATGGAAATTAGCTGCTGTAGCATCTCCGACGTACGGCTATAATGCCCTAGCCAAGCTTCCTGGATGACTTCGTCAATGTTTGGATTCCCCGATCTTATTTCAGGGAGAGCCAGTGTCCCATTTTCAAAAGACAGCTCCGGGGCGGCTCCGTGTTCTATTTGAAAAATGAGTGAAGCCATCGCAAACATGTCTGATGCCTCGGACAAAGTCGGTGAAGGACCATTGACGGGAAGCGGAAGATTAGGAAAAACTATGTTGGGTTGACCGTACGGGCTGGCGGCGCTGAAATCGCAAAGAACAGCCGAGCTTCGTTCGTCAAGAAGGACATTATCCATCCGTATATCTGCGTGCACGATGCCGAGGCTGTGGAGATGGCGTAGAGCATCGGTGATATCACAATACAATCTGGTTCGGTAAGATTGTTCAGAAATTATATCGGTAGACAGATGTCGATACTTGCGGATATATATCCCCTCAGATTGATCAGTATCGATGGCTTCTATAATATGAGGATGTGGCCTATTTTGAAGCAGCCGTAGAACCGTTCGCTCATCTTTCAACAAATTAAAGTGAAAGAGGGTGTCCGAAGCATAATGCCAACAGTCACTTTGAGAGGCATCACTACCAGGTGGTGCGAAGATTCGACAAGTTTTTAGGACAACCTGATCATCAACGTCGTAGACTTGGCCAGAAGCTCCAACACCCACTATGCTCAGGTCATGCTGAGGCTGTAGTCGCACAGTATAGGTCTCACATATCGAAGCGTCTGAGGGGATGTCGGAAGGGATATTAGACTCGAGATCCCTAGACTTTCTGCGGTTAAATGAATTATTCTTTCCGAAGGACGGGGCTAAGTGAGAAAAGAAGCTTGATATGTGGTGCAAAAAGCGTGAAAGTGTTTTTTGTATGCTTGAGAACCGGGTCCACAGGTATGACAACATGTTGGAGGTGCCATCAGGGGAGTTGAAAGCCTCTTGAGTCTCAAGGGGCTCAGGACAAATTTATGGTCACATGACTCGCCGCCCAACGGTAGCTTAGACCGCCGGGGAAAAAAGAGTTGTAGGCGTAAGGGGCAATTTGACTTACGCCTCTTACCGGCGTACAAAGTGGAAGGGATCAATTGCACAAGGAAACGCTGGTTTCCTGAAACCGCCCCATATTGTTCTGGCGGCAAACCAAAAACTACGATTCGTCTAAAGTAGACATGCCTGCTACCGGTGGGATCGCTTTTAGGCAGGCACACTGGCCCCACGAAGGGTTGAAGGAGGAATCGCAGATACTGTATTGTTCGTCAGGGTCTTGATTCATGTAGTAGCGGGCAGTCTATTACTAGCGCTCTGTTTGACTGAGATGCCACACACACATGTTGAGAAATACAGTCAAGTCAAACTGGGGAGGAAAAGGGGACCAAGTATAGGGACATGGGGCACGGAACAGATGAGAGGAGAAACAAAAAGGAATGGACTTGTTTTGGCTGGATGGATACCTCGTTTTACAGAAGCAAAACAACGGCCTCGTAAGGGCGGAGCGACCACTTTCCGCCGGAGAAGCGTTGTGTGGCCTCTGTTGCGCTCTCGTAGTTGTTCAATAGCACCTTCTTAACGCCGGTGATACCGTTGCTTGAAGCATCCCAGTCCAAGGTCTTCTCGGTCCAGCTGCACAGCACCAAAGCCTTCTGGTTCTCGTACTGGCGAGTATACGCAAACACCTCCTCGTTCGCTCGGTCAACATTAACCCAGTTGCCATAAACGAAAATATCCAGGAACTTCTTGCGCAGTCCGAGTACGGCTGCCCAGAAATGGTAGGTCGAGTTGGGATCCTTGACTTCGGCAGCAGCATTGACACGCACGTAATCTGGGTTCACAGACATCCAAGGCTTGACATTGGGGCCAGTGAATCCTGCATTTGGCGCATCGGACCATTGAACTGGGGTGCGACCATTGTCACGAGACTTCTTCTGGTACTCTTGGAGAGCAATGGCCTGGGCTTTTGTGTCGAAATGCTTCGCCTTCACAACCCTGTCATGCTATGTTAGTGATACGCAGTGGGGATTGAGTTGAGACAAATTCTTACTGATACCAGTGGTTGAGACAGTCGATATCTTTGTACTCCTCGATACACCACGAAGTAGGGACATTCCGCATGCCCAGCTCCTGCCCCTGGTACACGAACGGAGTGCCAGACTGCAGTGCCAATGCAATAGCCAACATCTTAGACACGACGAGGCGATACTCCTCTTTTGCATTTGTATATCGATCAATGCAGCGCGGCTGATCGTGGTTCTCCCAGTAGAGGGCGTTCCAACCATCATTGGCATACATGAACGTCTGCCAACGCTCGAAGAAGCTCTTCAGGTCGGTAAGCTTCCAGCTGCCTGGTTCGAACTTGCCATATTGGCCGTGGTCAATATCAACGTGCTCGAAGTTGAAAATCATGTTGATCTCGTTGCGGTCGAATTGCACGGCTCGGAGAACCTCCTTCTCATCCTTGACGAACGGCATCTCGCCAACACTAAAGGCATCGTATTCCTTCAGGATGTTACCAACGCCCTGCAGGAATTCGTGGAGTCGGGGTCCGTTGGCGTAATACTTGTCGCCCCATTGCCATTCGCTGTGGGGATTCTGGATGGGTGCATCTGGGAATGCCTGGTCTTTGCTAATAAAGTTGATCACATCCATACGGAAGCCGTCGCAGCCCTTGTCGAGCCAGAATCGCATGATGTCATGCACAGCCTTGACCACAGGTGGGTGCTCCCAGTTGAGGTCGGGCTGCTCGGTGGCATAAAGATGGAGATAGTACTCGCCTGTGAGCTCGTCAAACTGCCAAGCACTTCCTATAATGAAAGTTAGCAGTCGATTCGCAATGTCACATGAATGGAATGAAATAACCATACCCTGAAAATGAGAAACCCAGTTGTTGGGAGGGTGACGATTGCCCTGCTCGTCAATGCGCGGCGGCTTCCAGACGTACCAGTTCCGGAACTCATTATTCTTAGAGCTGCGCGACTGCTTGAACCATTCATGCTGATCACTGGTGTGGTTGACTACAAGATCCATGAGAAGCTTCATACCACGCTGGTGGCAACCTTGGATCAATTTCTCGACATCTGCGACCGTACCATACTCGTCGGCGATGCTATAATAATCGGCGATGTCGTACCCCATATCAACCTGGGGGGATTTATACGACGGGCAGAGCCAGACAATGTCGACGCCAATGTTCTTAATATAATCGAGCTTCGAAATGATACCAGGAATGTCGCCAATGCCATCATCGTTCGAGTCCTTGTAAGAGGCAGGCCAGATCTGGTAGACGGAGCTCTCTTTCCACCAAGCCCGGTTGATGGGCTTTGAAGAACCCATGGTCGCTAAATGAATAGTATGTTGATAAGGGGCCACAGATGGTTGAATGAACAATTAGGAATCGACCCGAGGGAGGTCCACTGTATAAGTAGGGACGTGTTGGCAAGGACAAGTGTGCATCGGCTGTATCGTACCCACGCACATCCCACCGCGGGGCACTGCGGAGAATCCTATCTTCAAATGGTTCCATATTCTGTGCCGATTTCCTGCATAATATGGGTCTGGTTATTGCTGGTCAGGGGCATCCGTCATTTTGACTGCAGCATGAGCCTGGCGCGTTCAACTCATACGTCGGGGCATTCTGGATACGGTGGATCGTCTCCACCCGGTGCGCTTTGGTGCTCAGATCGATGATGCAACGGCCGAGCTGTGTGGCCTCGCGGCGGACTGATTTTCCGATAGTGGCCCGAGGTTGAAGAACAATAAAGCAGATAGTTGAAAGTATTGGTTGTATTCAGACCTATTTGTAAAATGCTGGCTTTGGGGAGAAGGGGCTAAAGCCTCCTAGACAAGAATGGGAAGTGTATGTACTGCCATTGCTACACTTGGTTTTCCGTGATTCCACCTCCAGAGTCATTCCAATAAACCCACATGAGCCCCGATGATCCTTTGAGATGCGTAGAGCGACCTCATCTATTCGAGAACGTGGTCTTCAAAGCTAGTGTTCTATTAACCCTCGTCAACGGCCTGAAGGCGGTCGGATTCTGCCAACCTCTATCGCGTATCGGCGCAAGGTCGAGCTTTGCTTCTCTACCCTTATACTTTCCCCTGATTTCCCTCGATGTCTCTGCATCATGGTGAATACTTATCCAGATGATAGCAGACTTCATCCCGGCCCGCCTTGGCGGGCCCATCCTCCCCGCGACGACCGGGACGGCCGTATGTACGACGACCGATCTCGATCACGCTCGCCTGGCGGTATACACTCCTCCCCGCATGGTAATGGTGCTTGAGCCATGGACACGCCTGCTGAAACACGATTCCTTTTGTTATTCTATTTGACTCGTGGCTGATGTTTTTTTGTTGTTGTTGAATATGAAGGCCTTTCACGCTCGCCTCAGCAACAGCCTGCAGACCGAAGGCTTCAATACTCCAGGGACCGAGATTCCCAGTACCGAAGTCGGGAACGAGATGGATATCGCAATCGGACATCGCGCTCACCTCCGCAACGAGGCCGACAGTCCTATAGAGACCGTGATCGCGAAGGATATCAGTCGCCTGGATACAGTCACAGTCGGAGCTTTAGTCGAAGCCGCAGTCCCCGACCAGGCAGGCCTCATTTTGGTCAAGAGAGTCGAGAAGTCATGATGGATGGGATACCTCAGGACATGACTGAAGACGATGTAAGTCAATTATAATATTGAGCGTGAAACGGGAACAGGAAATGGTTCTGGAATTGCAGATGATATCTGGCAGAGGCGCAAGAGGCTGACTTGAGGTTTCCTGCATCACAGGTTTCAGCAGAGCTTCGAGATGCGTATCATATTGGAGGGCTTGAAGATATTCGGGTGATCCGGGATAGACAAACAAGTGAGTGGGAGCACATTGTACCCAGTGAAGGTTCTGCTCATTAATCTCTCATTGTCAGAGGTATCGCGAGGGCTGGGATTCCTCCGGTTTGCGTCTATCGAAGAGTCACGCGACTTCCTCGAACGAAACTACCCGTATATTTACTTCTACGGCCCAACTGCTGGCAACGACGATCGTGCCACCAAAGTTCGCATCGCATACAGCCGTGAGCGAGAGGACCGAGCTCGGGCAAAAGCAGAAGGTGATTGGACCTGCCGCATGTGCGCGGTTGTCAACTTTGCGACTCGTCCCAAGTGTTTCCGCTGCAATGCTCCGCGGCCAGAAATGACAATGGTTCCCGTCGGACCCCCTGGTGTCCCTATCCCGAAGGTGGTCAACAACGGTGACAATGATGCCGCCCCAGAGAACCAGCCTTCTCAGTTCCTACTTTTCCGAGGGTTAGACTCTTCTGTGACAGAGGAGTTATTTGCGAGGGGTGCTGCAAAGCTTTACCGGCCTACTTCGAGCAGCAACGACAGTGCATCAAACAATTCAAAGAAGGGTGCAAAGGTGGCGTCAACAACGGGCGATTCGAACTTGGGAGCCCGAGAGGGCTCGATTCGCCGTGTCTTGCTCGTCCGGGATCGAAAGACTAATGAGAGCTGGCACTACGGGTTTGCTGAGTTCGCCAACGTAATGGACGCCCAGGCTGCCATGCAGCGACTGAACTCCTTTGTCAAATTTACCATCTCCTCTAAGCCAGTCATGGTCACCTACATCCACGCAGGCGTGTTTGTACCAGTCATGAACCACAACTCCCATACCGAGCGCTTTACTTTCAGTCCACTGAACAACCCTGCTGTCAAGCTCATGTATTGGGACGACGAGGCTTATGTGACCGAACTTGTGGTGTCATCGGGCGACGACCAAGAAAAGAGTGAAAAGTCAGCCAGCAATCAACGAGAAAACCAAGCAAAGGGGTCTAAAGATGCCGAGAAAGCCAAAAAGAGAAAGGCCGATGCCATCGCCGGAGCGAGCGCAAAGAAGGCGGCCATGCCTGCCCATCTACAGTTCTGGAGCAACCGTCATGCAGAGCTTCATGGGATCCCCAAAGATAGCGATGGTAATGCCGTGGAGGCCCAACAGAGCGACTCGTCCCTCGACCCAAGCGCCCCGCCTACCCAGTCTTACGCAGATGTTAACCGCAACTGCTGTTATCTGTGCATGCGCCTGTTTAAGAGCGTCGCCAATGTCCACCGGCACGAACGACTCAGCGAGCTCCACCGGGAGAACCTGCAGAACGAAGATGCGCGTAACCGTGGCATGGCCAAGTTGATCAAGCACGGAATCGTGCCTCCAACAGCTGAATATCGGGATCGAGCCCGAGAGCGACGACGGGCATTCGGACGGAGCAAGGCCGCTGGCCCAGCGAAAGCGGCACCGCCGAAGAAAGAAGAAGAGGCTCCAGTTCAAAGCGTCTCCAAGGGTGCCTCGCTACTCAGCAAGATGGGTTGGTCGGAGGGTTCTGGCTTGGGTGCTCAAGGCACAGGTGTCACGGCTCCCATTGCCACCGAGGTCTATGCCCAGGGTGTTGGGCTCGGCGCACAGGGAAGCAAAATCGGCGACGCGGTTGAAGAGGCGGGACGGAATACTCGGGGTCGATACGACGAGTTCCTGGAGAGGACCAAGGCGAATGCTCGCCAGCGGTATGACCGGCTGGACTAGTTATCCGTCACGCATATCTGAATGAAGCTCTCTCAACGATGTACAATAATGATATGCCGAAATACGAGGCTACAATGAGACTACCTCCCTAGGATCCATACCATCCATAAACGCCCCCTCCATCTTCATTGTAACATTGTACCCGGCACCGCCAGGAAACATGCTTATATCAGATGCATAATGTACAGTGGTATTTAAAATGAGCAGAGTGTATCCATACATCAACCATAATTCAGTTCTCCTCATCATTCGCATCCCTCTTCTTCGCCCTCTCCTTCTCCAACTGCTTCTCAAACCGATTCCCAAGCACACTAACCACCCATTCTTGAATATCATTCTCAAGCTCCTCATCCGACTTCCCCCTCGCCGCACCCTCAAGCCCGCCCCTCATGATCCTCCGCATATCCTCAACCCCATTAACATCCAACGCATACATGGCTCCACCAGCAGTCAACATCCCAAACGACATCACGTTAATCGTCGCAAGGTTAAGCGCCTCAAACGCCTCCATTGCCCCATTCACATTCGGTTGGTGGTAGACCGAGCTCGAGTAATAGGGTGGGATGCATGCGATGCGTCTCCGAATGCTTGCGCGGCGGGTTATGAATACGGTGAATGTGGAAAATGCAATGCCGCCCAGGAACAGTTTCAAGCTTGTGTTGTCTTTGGTTGTTGGTTGGGGTATATGTGGTGATGGTTGGGATGGCGTGGATGTGGAAGATGCAGAGGGCATTTTGTCTGAAACTTGGGTTGAGGGGGGTTTTTCTTCATGGTTAGGGGCGCTGGAGTCGGGGTTGGGGCTGGAGCCCCAGTTGAAGAAGGATAGCATTGTTTGCGATTCGGTGTACAGGTCCGTGGAATGCGATGGGGTGGTGCAGATCGATTCGGATGAGAAGAGATGCAGTAACAAGGAGCTGGAGAGCTGTGCAATTCCTTCCTCTGTAATGAGGGGATTAAGTGATGGAGATTTAGGAGTTGAATTGCGAGATGTCATGGCGAATTTGCGGAGGCGGAGAATGCAGATCCCACACGTGACCTTTAGCTTACACGATATAAGACGACTGTCAACTCACTTGATCTTTGATACTGTCGTGTATTATGTGCTGATACGCAAACTGTGAAGCTTTCGTTGCCAACAATCTTGTAATAGACCATCATCATTAATATTAACCTGGTTCGAAACAGTTGATTCCAGGTCTAATTCATTAACCTATCGTCTGTATTCCATCGCTAAGAAATCGCAACCGAAGGATGATATAGTAAAGACACATGCAACAGCGCCGAGAATGCGATATAAAACCACGCAGATATCAAAACAATGAAAAGTCGACCTTTTCCCAGCTCCTATTAAGACTGGAACAAATCAATGCATAAGGAAATGTAAAATGCAAATGACAAATAAATCTTGGCTCATAAAACAATGCAAATCATTATCAGGGACGACATCATTTCGTTGTCCCCGTCGTAATCAACATATCAGAACGACCAGGCCGATGAAAACGATCAATACCAAGGTGCTCTTTACCGTCACGGCCGACGTAGATTCCAAAACCGTACCTGGGAAGAAGACGCTCAGAGGGCGGAGCAACAATTAGACGAGTGAGGAGGTCTGTCTTGCTGCGTGGCTCGCGGAGTAGTTTATCTGCCAGAAGAGGGGACTGGTAGAAGTAGCTCATCAGGTCGGCGAGGGTGCTGATATCGTGTGGGAGGTAGCGCCGGCGGCCTGGCCAGGTAGCTAGGAAGGATACGGCGTATAGACCGCAGAAAGCGACCAGTGCATAAAATGCAGGCATGAGGGCGGAGATGCGCACGTCAGAACTGGAGGGGTACCAGAGTGCGATGAAGACTCCGCCTGCTAGAATTGGGATGGCGACGGAAACGAGGCTTATAAATGAGATCCAGGCGACTTTGTAGTGGCCGTTTATGAGCGCTTGGAGGGTGATTTGGAGTGGGCCAGAGGATGGATAGGAGAGTAGGATGCTCTTCTCAGCGGATGCGCCATTAGGAGACGAGAGTTCGACGAAGGGTTGGAGGGCGCGGAAGTATACGTCAATCGGTTGCCAGGCGAGGAAGAGCACGTTGCCGATTAGTGCGGGGATAAAGCTGTAGAGGAAGTTTGATGAGGAGAAGGCGCCGGTTGAGGGGAGAGTTGGTAGTTTGGGAGGGAAGCCTCCTTCGACGGCGCTGTGGACGAAGCTGACGGTTACGAACGCGATGAAGAGAGCGAACACGATGATGATCCAGGTGATGACAGAGCCCTTGCGCAGGAACCATGGAGTCCAGCGGTACCGGGTGAATGGTGAGTAGAGGTGGTGGTCGAATGGATCGTTGCCAAAAGCACCTGCGTGCTCGAGGTCGAAACAGACCTTGGCGAGGCCATGAGGTTGCTTGTCTTTACCCTTTTCGGTCTGATGAAGGGAAGGCGTGCGGATGGGAGCGTCTACTTCTCCAATACCGTAGAATATGTCAGGTTTCATTGACAATTTCCAGTAACCGAGACGAAGGATACGAGGGTCCAGAGACTCTCGAACCTTTGGAACAGTTTCGGAGTGTTCGTAGTCATGGAGGATGTTCGACCGTTGGATGATGGAGATTAGATCTGCCAGGGAAACTGGATCCCACATCAAGCCGGTCCATCGAAAGGCAAATCGAAGTAAAAGTCCAATCAGTCCAATAGCCAAAAGACCATATGATGCCACCAGGGTCCATCCCACTGATTGCACCGATGCCCATCTCCATACCCCTTTGCCGTCAATCTCATAGTATTTTGCCTGAAACAGGCAGCTCAGCAGCGGAATTGAGAAGAAGTTTGATAACCAGATGGTAAACATGGAGAAGCCAAAGAGAGCCTCGCCGTACCTGAAATGCGAAAGATCGGGAAAGGCAAAGTTCCGTGGGAGAATAGGTAGACCCTGCAAGACATAACCGATTTGGCGCTCAGCAGCCATGATGGCAAAGGGCGCAGTTCGATATACTGCAGCCTGTACCACAAAGTTCAGAATTATAATCGGTGCAGCCAGGATTTGCGGAAGGAATTCCATGACAAAGTACCGGGAATCACCCTGACCACTATAATCCCAGATTCCCTCGT
Source organism: Penicillium decumbens (assembly GCA_027569385.1). Taxonomy (NCBI): domain Eukaryota; kingdom Fungi; phylum Ascomycota; class Eurotiomycetes; order Eurotiales; family Aspergillaceae; genus Penicillium; species Penicillium decumbens. Next base: position 62,944 of record JAPDEZ010000029.1, read on the forward strand.
GACGATGGGACCAGACATTGCAGAATGAAACTCCAGCAATCATGAGAAGACAGCAAACAATCACACCACCCAAAGCCCAAGGCCTCAAGATCAGAGGCAGGTAGTTCAGTGGAGGGTATAGGAGGCTTTGCTCTGGCGCATCAACAGCGACAAATGACTCGGGGTCGATGGAATCGGGTCTCTGGGGAAGTGCTTGCGGGGACGGTGACTTATACTCGGGTCCTGGGGGCTCCACGTGTCGAATTGGAGTTCTTGTGCGAGTGAAACAGCCCAACCCCTCATCCCACACGAGATGGTCACCGGCGTATTCATTGTTCGTAGAGATTGAATCCGTTCGTTGAGGCCCGGTATGCTCATCGCGAGTGAGCTGATCAATTGCAAACCGAACATAAGGTGTATCATCTAACCCAGGGGTTGGAGCCGTTCCGGCATACTCGCGGCTGGGGGGAACTTGTCGAATCGTCTCATCAGACTTGGGGCTGATGCGAGGCACTCTGTCTTCGCCGAATCGGACTGTACTTGAGGTACCTGGGCGTGGAGACCCGAGATCCCGATCCCCCCGGCTAGGTCGATACTGTTGAATCATGGAAGGACCTCTAGCTAGCTGTCTTCGGTGTGAAGAAGTTGGTGAAGCTTGAGGAGATCGCTCATCTGGTGTGGTGAAGCGCACTGCGGTTACACGGCTCTCGGGACTTGATGACCCTGGTGAAGCCCGATCTGAGAAAGAATAATAGTCGTCCGATGCAGCAATAGATTGTTGTGACTCTGTCCGAAAAACTTGGGGTTTGCTTGCTATGAGATAAAGTCAGTAAACTTCTTGTTCATCGTAAATGAACCTCGTTTATACGTACTATTGACGTTTCGTAGACTGAAGTTACGCACAGGTGAGTCCTGGTTCGACATGGTATTGTGGGCAAGAATTCCACAGTAGACTTAATTGACAAGCATTCCCAAGAGCTTATAGACTCGATCGGAATTTGTGGAGGGCAAAAATGCAGCTCGGTGGGCTTTTGGCTGTCTTCATTTCGCTGTCGGCCACCTTCCCAGCCTCCCCCAGCCACCACGCTGCAGCTCTCTGGAGTCACCCAAGCCAATAGAGCGAAGTAAGACATTGGAGGTTGTCGACTAAGACGATCATTTCAATAGATCACAATGATTATTCTCGAATCAAAATGGAGCGGGGCCGCCTGACATCTCTAGTTGATGGAGTTGTAGGCGGCCCGATGTCCCGCAGATGCGCCGAACCTTAGCCCTACACTTGGGATCTACAACACTGATCACGGCCATTTTTCCTTTTCTCTTTTCCTTTCCTTTTTTTCCTTTTCTTTTTCTCTTTCTCCATTTTCATCTACAAACACAATTTAAGAAACTGTTGTCTTGGACTTCCAGCTCGATGGTGGTACTGCTGCAGTGCAGTGGGTAACAATAGATAGAAACTGCACAACACAAGGAAGCCCGATACGGCCCATCCAAAACAATAATTACTGCCCTAGAGAGTGGCCAGAAGTAGGGTGAGATCCAGTAGTGGACTATAATTGACTGATACTCAGGTTTCGACAGTGGGTATCGTTTCCTCTCCCTTGCTGGCATATAACGTGGCTGGGCACCAGCCGGACCGCCCAACAGGGTGGTGAAAACTCGAGGCTGAACTCAGTTTAATCAGGCGCTCATCCCCATCAGAAACTGAAAACCCGAGGTTGACAAGTTTGAAACAATGCGGTTGTAGGATGCTGGTGGGTGAGTTTATACGGCTGTGTCTCAAAAGTTATAGTTCCGCTGTCTGGACTGGACTAGTCATGTTTTACATGTCTCGACTACTCATACATAATCTCGCTGGATTTTAGATAGATCCTCACCGGGTTAGGTTGCCTGGGGAATTATTAGGTCGCATGTCAATGAGTTATTCCCGACAGGGGAACTGTTGTCGCACAAGCTGGGGGTCCGCGTTGAGGCTCGGATTATACGGAATTCGCAGGGCCAAATAGTCTAGGTTTTCGGAGATAATATCCACAAGCAGAAGTTGGGGATTGTGGCGCTCCAGGTATCCCATAAAATTGTATTGCTTTATACTTCAAACGGCTGCTAGGGTCCCTGTGGAGGTTTCCTTCCAAGGCGTTGTCTCGTAGCTTATCCTCTCCCATCCTACCACTTGCGGTCAATCCAACGTCTCAAATGTCAACGGGAAATTGTCGGGATGCTTCGTCCATTACTGTATACGACCCTACCTCACTTATCGAGTCAGAGATATGAAGGCATCACAAGGAAGGGGAGCAGGACTTGCGCGTATTCCCCGCGCCACCGATCCCAAATCTCACGTAGCGCTCATGCAAATTTGACTCGGATTTATTGGACGGATGGTCCCTTCTCAACGCTATTTCCCACAACTGTATAATGGATTTGCCCTCGGGCAGTAGTGACGAGTCTTCTCCGTCATTTGGCTTCTTCCGATTTGGCCAGGGCCAAAGTCGCCAGGAACAACGCATGCTCTAGCTTATTGGCTCCAAGGCAGTGTTTTCTGAAGCCTTTGGCGAGCCGGTTTTGAGTCTTCTCGCAGGATTTCGTTGGTCCGTGTCCAGCAATCGGAGCCGAGATTTAGTATGGCCCCGAAAAGGATGGATATGACTTTGTTTAAGTAGCATCATGCTGTCCAAAGGCCCGTAGGTAACACAGACTTTGTATAACATGCCAAGGCCAACCTTCTCCGCGGGTGTGTGTTTTGAATTCTCGCTGCAGAACACCGGTCGTCATGTGCGACGATCAATTTCCAGATCCCAGTAGTTGTGCCCGGGCCAGCGATTCCAGACATGTTATAGATGCTTCCATGATGTCAAGATGCTTAAATTGCAACAGTGCCGTTGTCTGCGTAACCCATACCCGGGGTGGCTTGGATCTTCCCCGGTCTGTGTGCAGACGGGAGATGATCAAATGATCCTGACATGAGATCTCACAGAGATACCGAGTATCTATCCGCCATCGGTATGGTCATGTGCTCGCGAGCATAAGCTTAATCAGGCTCGCCTATGTACATGGCTTGCACGCGCGGGGACGCAGGGAAGGAAAGTAGAGCTGAGATAACCGACTGACGGCTGACACCTCGTTTGCTAGGAATGCAACTTATCTGTGTCCGGAGCTAGTAGCTAGCTATTCAAAATAGGGCTAGCTGCTCCCTCTAAAACGTGGTTAGTGGGCTGCAACGGCTCAAAGTGCATGACTCAATGAAATTGGAGGAGGTGGAAAATACAAGGATCCCGCTTTCAATGTGTCAAGTCTGGGATGAAGCCCCTGTGAATCGTATAGATCTCGAAACTGCAAATCTTGGTTCCTGATGAAAAAATCGAAGTCCCACCTTCGGGACTTGCCAAATCCGAAAGCCGATTAAGCTTCAAGCGTACAGTGGCGATAGCTGCACCCGTGGAACCTATGGGTTTGGTACCATCAGAAAATGCCTTCTCGGCCGTTCCATTCGATGCAGATGCCATGATTCTGCCAGGAACGCCATTCTGCATGGAATGCGGGGCTTTTCAACGCGACATGCTCTGATTGAATCTCTCGCAAGATCTTGGCCCCAAGAATAGGCGCCCATCGGAAAAAACACGCACTTGTCGTTTCTTTATTCGGCTTGGCGGACCCATGGACGACGCACGAATGAAACCGCAGGTGCTAAGCGCCCAGGGGTTCTTTACTTGGCTCAATATAGTCAGAGTAGGAGTACCTCATTGTGATGTGAACAGGTAGATAACAAGTATAGGAAGTAGTTGAGCAGACCTAGAGTAACTTGAGGGTACATTATACATATAACGCATCATGAGAACGTGATTGCAGATGCCTGAGGCCATGGGCATGAGCGGGTACAGCCTCAGATCCACGGTTTCCCTCCTTCACCTCCGCCCTCCGCCCTCCGCAAGAAAGGCTTATCGTTCCTTGTCTCTCTTTCATTCCTTTTCTGCTTTCCCCTCATTTACTCTCATTCCTCAACACGCTCTTTCCCCCACCCCCCACCCCCCATCTATCAAAACCCCCTCCATTTGCACCAGTCTCAGGAGACCTGCAATGACCTTGCCAATGCTGGCTTAAATCGTATCAATAACTACTTTTGTGCCGTGTTTGTAGGTCTGGAACTCGCTCATTTCTTCCTGGCTTGGACAAGGTCCCTGAGAGCGCGCAAGCTGTCGCCCTCTCCTCGCAATGTTGCTCAAGCCCGCGACACCCCTCACCATCTTGTTACTGGTCGCCTTTGCGCTGTTGTTAATTTCCTGCCTGTCGACGCCCATAATCAAGGGTATCCCTCTTGCAACATACAGCAATGTCGACTACGGTGTCTTTGGCTACTGCCAAGGTGACACATGTACCAACATCCATGTCGGATACAATAGCAGTCAGTCGGCCCCTCCCCTGTGTTTCTGCCTGTTGTGAATGTGGCTAAGCCTTCCCCGCAGAGGATATAAATAGCAGCGGTGATGAGTTCAACCTGCCGTCCGGTACACGGAAATCGCTATCGTCGATCCTGATCATACACCCTGTCGCCGCCTTCCTCACCCTCGTTTGCCTCTGCCTGGCCGCCGCGGCCCACTTTCATGGCCCGTCCCATTCGCCGCGCTACCTCCTGGCCCTCCTCATTCTGCTCTTGCCGACCCTCTTGGTGACCCTGCTCGCCTTCCTGGTCGACATCTTGCTTTTCGTGCCGCATTTGCAATGGGGTGGCTGGATTGTGCTGGTGGCGACCATCATCCTCGTTTCCTGTGGGGTGGTGACTTGCGCCATGCGCCGGACATTGGTGAGCCGAAAGGCCAGGAAGCGCCGCATCGCCGAAAATGCGGAGATGAGTGGTGAGAACTACTACAATCGCCAAAACGCGGCAATCGCAGCTTTGGGTAATGGCGCTGTGCCGGCCACCGAGGCCAAGGAAGCTATGGTATCTGGCTCTCCGACATCCGAATCGGGCCCAACTTTTGCGACTTTCCGCAGCCGTACTCGCGATAGCGACGATGACCGTACCCCTCTGAATACCACAACCGCTACTGCCATGAACGATGTTCCTCCACCGGCGGATGCCCCATACCCCAGCCGACGTGGAACCCCATACCGCCCACAGGAAGAAGCCGGCCTAGCCCCCTCGGGTCCTTACGGTGCTGGAGTGATGCGCAATCCATCCGATCCTCGACTCCGCCAGCAGTATTCAGACGGAAGTATGGGTTCTAACCGAGGCGGGCCTGGGCCTGGATTCGGCCCGCGCGGCCGCGGAGGTTATCCTCCTCGGGGTGGATATGGCCGTGGTGGTCCCTACATGGGTCCACCCCGAGGGCCTCCTGGTAGAGGCGGTTACATGGGACCGCCTCGAGGTGGCCGTGGGGGTATGATGCCCGGTCGCGGAGCATCTCGCGGCGGAATGGGCTATGCGCCTGGCCCGAATCGCGGCTATGACTACTACGGCCCGGCCATGGATGATCCCTATGTAGCCGCACCTGTTGATACCTATGGGGCGGCGCCTGTTGCGCCAATGCGCGAGCCCTCCCCGGGGCCCATTGGAATGGCGCTTTCGCCTGAAACAGTGGGACAGGCAATCGAGATGCAGCCCCAGCCGCGGCATTACGAGGGACATGATCCAATGGCGACAACGGCTTCTTACCCTTATGCGACGTCAGTCGACGGCCAATTGGCCCCTCTCGAAAGCCCCTCCAGTCAGTACAGTCGGAGCGAGTAAGTTGATTCGGTTTATGGCTATGCGAGTACCTAACTAACCTGGTTTTGCAGATCTCACGTCCCTGTGCAAGCTGGATGGGGTGTGAACGACGGCCGTCGTACACTCTCGCCACGCCCTCCACCATCTCCCGTACACACAGGCAGCGCACAGTCCACATCCTACTACGAAGACGTGGATCCTCGATTTGCTCGTCGCCCCTCACCACAGAACAATAGCCCTGTTCCCTCAGCACTGACCCCTGGAGGGGCTCACTGTAAGCCTCAACCAGCAGACCGATTCACCTAGGATGTCCCCGCTTACAACCTTGCAGTTTGATGAACCACCTTGCTAGGTGATTATGTTACTCCCGACTTGATCAGACCGACTTTTACATACTTTGCGATACCCATTTCAATTCCCTGACTACCTTTGGACGACTTCTGATTTTTCTCCTCAATATCATTACAATGAGGGGCGGAGTTTGGGTGTCTTTGATTTTCGGGCAGGATCTTTCCTTTCTTCTTTTCCGCATGGGATTTTGCTGGTCCTTTGCATCCGTCACAGACCGGGTCACGAAATGGTAGAAGCTGATTGTTCGTATTCAGCATTTGAGTGTATAGCAGTGGGTCGATGTGATGTACAGAGATCTTATTTGCTTCTTATCCAGGATTCCAAAATACCTGTGGTTACCTTCGATCTTTTTCTCTTCTATTCTGGCTTCGTGGGTCTGTCAACTATATCTACATCATACCCGGAATACATATTTTTCTCTTTGAAGATCTTCATCTCGTTCCTGCCTGAGCATCTTCTCGATCCATGGATCTATACAAGTCACATGATATGACGCACTGTTTTGGATTCCTGACCGGCCATAAAGCTTGATTTTGGTCTACCACTAATTTTGGTCACCGCCACTGACTTTTGTTTCGCATCCCTTCGCCACCTTGGTTTCAGTCAACGATGTCGCACTTAAACCTGGCTCACGCTCCCCTGCCGAGCCCCAATCCGAATGTTCCCCAGTCACTAGTGTTGCAAAATGAACGACCCTGGCCTGGACAACGCTATCGCTGAGGAGGCAGGTGCCCTGGATCATGGCCTAGGTCCGGGGTCTGCAGATAATAGAAAAAATGCAGAAGTTGATACTCGGCATCGTCACGCAGGTCGATGGTGGCTGGCGAGTACTGCTTACCCGTTAGCAGCGGTATTGATAACCCCGCATACTGTCTTTTGAACACCAAAGAAAACTGACCTCTGAATAGGGAACATTTGGTCCTATGGCGAGCGCTTTCAACATCTGTTCGTTGGCGCAAACCTGGCGCATGACGCTGGAGGGAAAAGACATCACTGACCCAAAATGGTACGCATTCAAGCTTGAGCTCCAGGATGTACCAGTTCATAATAATTTTCAAGGGTCATCGGAATAAACGCAGTCTCACTGGTTTCCGCACTCGTCGCCAACTTGGCCCTGTCGCTAAACATGGCGCGGCGGATCCGTTTCGAGGTTGCGCAACCGATTATCATTGCCGGGTGGTATATCTCATCGGTGCTCTTGATCAGTATCCTCATCCCGTTCGGTGTGTTCATGTACGATCAGGAAAACGACGGACGCATTTACACCCAGAGTTACTTCTACGGGGCTTTTGCAGCCGGGCTGTACTTTATCATCGCGTCTCTGATGTTAGTCACGGCTTGGGGCGCCGCCAAGGGCCACTATAGTCGGGAGTTCAAGTTGACTACGAGTCAGCGGACATTGATGCTACAGACTATTGTTTTCCTCATTTATCTTCTTGGGGGCTCTGCCGTTTATGCCAGGGTAGAGAACTGGAGGTTTCTGGATGCTGTCTACTGGGCCGATTACACGCTGCTCACCATCGGCGTTGGCAACTTTGCACCTGCAACGCACCTTGGACGTGGCTTGCTTTTCCCATATGCCGTTGGAGGCATTGTCATCCTGGGTCTCATTATCTCCTCGATCCGAACCCTAACGCTGGAAAGCGGTCGCCGAACGATTTCGGCTATGCTGACTGAACGGACTCGTCGCTTCCTTATTAAGGAGGCCTATTCTAATGAGAACCGCCTGCCTGGGTTGGTACCATCGCTAGGAGGAAACGATCCGGACGCCGAGCAGAGCCAGCGCGAGCGACAGAAGCGAGAGTTCATCACCATGCGACGTGTTCAGCAACTCGTCACAATGGAACATAAGTGGATCTCACTCGCAGCATCCCTGATCACTTGGATGGCGTTGTGGTTAATTGGCGCAGTGGTGTTCTGGCGCTCAGAGTCATATGGCCACTGGTCATACTTCCAAGCCCTCTACTTCGCCTACACAACGCTATTAACCATAGGATACGGCGACGTCTACCCAGTAAGCAGTCTGGGCAAAGCATTCTTCGTCTTCTGGTCCCTCCTAGCCATCCCATCGATTACAATCCTTATCTCCAATATCGGCGACACGCTCGTTCGCTTCCTCCGCGATCTGACCATCTTCCTCGGCGAAATCACCATTTTACCCGGTGACGAGTCATTCCGTGACCGCGTCAAAGCCATTTTCCAAATATCCTGGAAAGACAAGGGACTCCAGGAAGCAACGGGCGAAAATAACACTTCACAAAACATCCTAAAAGGTACAGAGCCGAAAAACGGCCCAGCGGTGGAGAGGAGCGCAATGGAGACAGAGGAACGTAAACGAGAAGAATCCGCCCGTGAACGCGGCGACATCGTCGCCGAGAACTTGCATCATTACCACCACCTCCTCTTCAGCGAGGTGCGGGAAATGATAAACCTCGCCATGAGCAACGTGCCGAAACAGTTCGACTACCTCGAGTGGGAGTACTATTTAGCTCTGATCTCTGGAAAACGCAAGCCCCCTGGGATGAAAGGGGATGAGAGTGACGATGAGGTTCAGCGAGCGATTCGCGATTGGAGCTGGATCGGTCATAGTAATCCCTTGATTGGGGAGAAGAGTGAGGTTGAGTGGTTGCTTGCGGCGTTGACTGACGCTCTGGACCGCGAGTTGAAGAAGGCGAGTCGGGCTTATCGTCCACCTGAGGATGATGGGGTTAATAGGGAGGTTGATGAGGATAATGATCGGACATCTGGATATGGTAGTCTTACTGATTAATGGGTTGGAGCATTCAGTTGTGTGGTCTACTTACGGCTTCCCCTCGGTATCTATCAATTATGAATTCATGATTGTCAGCACATTCTCATTGAGTAATTAGCTACTTTTCTTGGCGTCGTCGCTATGCTAGGATACGACACATGTACTACTATATACTACGCTGCATAATCTCACGACCACTGGTGAGGTCAGGCAAGTATTGCATATCGGAGCCTCATTCATAAAAAAGTCTATACCTAGGCAATGCTAGCCGATCACTCCCTGTCTATATCCACTGATAATCTTCCAGATATATCCATCTACTTGGCGTGTGCCTAACTAGCTACTAGACGTGGTCTACACTTCAGCTAAACATTTTGTACTTGTCTTTTTTATGGATCCTTTACATAGGTATATGGCTTCTTTGGCATAACTTTATCCCATTATACACATATGTTGTAGAAAGTATATATTTATGACTGGACAGTATCGTATAAATCCAGATGTCTCAAAAATAACCAGAACAACTAGACTAGTAGAGAAGTGAAACTGTAGCAGCTTGTAGCTAGAATATCAAACAAAGAGAAAGAAGAAAAGGAGAGGTCAAAGAGAGTGTGGAGTAACTACTTGCCTAAAAGGTAGGCGTGCCTGAGGATACAAGTTGTCACTGCATTCCATCATGTCCGTCACACTTCTATTTTATTAAACTCAACTTGAGTGCCTAATCGAAAACCCTGGAAGACATCTAGCCGAATTCAATCCATGGACTTGTCGTTTAATTGACCCGAACTTCCAGACCTTAGAACAAATCTACGCAGGATACCAAGTCGACAATTAAGATTATGCCCATTGAGAATCGAATAACAAATCAAGGAATCAAAACAAGAAACGCCCAAAACAAGGATATGAGATAGAGAAAGAGATACTCAAACAATGGCAGAACCGACCCAGAGTCGAAGCCCACAAGCAGAGAAATCAGACTGAAAAATGCGAACGCTCGAGCATGATGCGAGAAAAACCACCCCGTTTTCTCTATGTACTGCACAGTACCCCCAATGAATATGTAAGGCATCAACTTCAGAGCACCGAGGTAAAAATGAAAGGGATCCTAACTCAAGAACCACAAGGCTTATCACAGAATACTGCGACTCGCCTGGCTGGCGCGGCTGGGACTTGTTCGACTCGGCTCATCCTCTTCCAGGACATCGCTCAGTCGTGTGGGATGGCGGTGTCGCGGGGTGACGGATTCCCACCCTGTACCAACGCCCCATCCAGAACCGGTGTAGTCGGCTTCGGTTGTGGGAGGGAAAGGCGCGTGCATGGGTGCGGAGGTCGAGGCGGCGGAGTAACCGCCTTCGATGGGGGATTGGTCGTACTCATCGCTACCCTCGGAGAGAGGTGCGGTGGGGTAGGAAAAGGGATGGCCTTGTGCATCGCCGGGGTAGCGGACGTACTCGTCTTCGGCCTCGGAGCTGCCGACGTAGGAGTGCGCGTCGGGTTCGGAGGTTGACTGGCCTGGGTATGGGGCGCTGGGGTCGTGCTCGTACATTTGGCCGGGGTAGGGTTTGCTTGGGTCGGTTGGGTGGTTCTTTTGGTTTTCGACGAAGGGGTCGGAGCCGGTTGGGGACATGGGCGCGGTTTGGTCGTAGTATTGCGCCTCTGCGGGTTTGCTTTGGTACTCTGTGCCCATTGACGTGGCGGTTGGTCCGCCGGGATAGGGACCTTCGCGGGTGGGTGGACGTGTGTTGTGCCGACTGGGGACACCTTGGATCATGGGGACGACCTGGACTCCGCCTACGAGCGTCGGTTCTCCATTTCGAAGGGAGGTGGTTCGGTCGCGTTCTTCTTGTTCGCGCCGACCGAGTTCCTCCCACGCGCGGCGTGCTTCCTCCTTGGATATTTTGAGCTCACGGTTCATTTCGCGAAGCAGGTCCTCGGCTCGGGTCTTGTCTTTTTCAGCGGCCTGTGCAGCGGCGAATGCATCGGCGCGGCCCTGTCGCTCTATTTTGAGCTGACGCTCCAGGTCTGCTTGCACCTCCTTGGCTCGTTCTTGTTCTGAGCGGGTGTCGAAGAACCAGCGCTGGAACTTGCGCTCGGACGACGCACGGAGGCGCTGCAGTTCGACCACGGCGTGGAAGAGGTTTGCACCGGCGGCGGATAGGTCAGTGATCTGTCGAGCCAGCTGCTGGCTGAGGGGATCCCGTTCCAAGTCGTCGTTGTGCTGCTCGAGTTTCCGGATCCAGTAGCTGGTCAGACCCTCCCAATGCGAAGAGAGGGTTTCCCAGCGTTCAAATGCATGCGGGAAGGCGGGACGTCGTGGCTGTTGCAATGTCTGAGACCCATCAGGCTGGCTGGTTGGGGGAGCTTGTGTGGGCTTGTTGAATCCGCTCGTCCCCGTTGGGACGCCGGTCCCTGCTGCTGCGCTCTGTGATCGAGCATGCTGTGATGCAGCACCCAGGTTCTGCTGGTTTAATGATTGAGGTGGTCGCTGCTGGCTCGCCGTGTCTACACCGCCGGAAGGAGCCTGGTATTGGGCCCTTTCACCAGCCGGGGCAGAACCTCCGGTTGTAGCGAAGATTGGCGCGGCTCCTGGCGCTGTAACGGCACCAGCCCCAGGAGCCCGCTGAGGCCGCGCGCGGCGCTGAGGAGCCGTGTCGGCGGCAACACCAGCAGCGTACTGTTGAGCTTGTTGCTCTTGCTCCAATTGCTGTCTCTCCCGGTCTTCCTGCTCTCTGTCGCGAGCTTCCTGTTCCGCTTTCCGACGGGCCTCTCGGTCCCGACGCTGTCTCATAATATCCGTCGGGGTACGCACCCCGCTGGGCGGTTGCGAAGAAACAGGCGCAGAGCCCTGGGGCACCCGCGGGTCACTATTCCGCACGCGACCATTGCCGGCAAGCCCAGCAGGGCCAGCGGGACCAGCAACGCCTACCATATTTGACATAGAAGCATTCGCTTCTTCCCAATCGGTGGTAAATGGAAAGGGCCGACGAATAGCTTCTTCGAGCGCAAAGAGAATCGCAGATGCAGTGCGTGAGGAGACTCTGTTGTTTCTCTGCGGCCAATAAGAGCTGTTGAGGAGCTGGTAAGGGTCGTCGACAGTCGAACCTTGCTCGTCAGTTTGCGCTTCTGAAAGAGCCGGACGCAATGCCCCAATGCCGTTTCTGGGATCGGGGTTGACGAGGACCGGGATCGAATGCGCCGACTGGGATCGCGGAGGCTGGCCACCTGAAGCGTCTAATGAGACAGCCCGACGGTGAGGGAATTGGCGAGCCTCTGGGGTACGGCTAGCTCTACGCAATGGTCGATGAGAGTCTGCGGCAGAAGGAGGGTAATTAGGTGGACGGGAGGGAAAAGGACGAGGTACAGGGTGCTGCTGGTGTTGCCGCGCAAAGGTCGTAAGCGTGGAAGGGTCGTAAACGTCGTGGACTTCGTAAGACGCTCTCCGGTTATGGCGAGACACCTCTGGCAAGTGCTGGTCAGGCGATGGGAAATTGGCCGGCAATGTGAGGTCGTTGCGTCACTAAGGCTGGAGCTAAGCTTCGGACCGCGATCGCAAAGGCCAGAGATTGTAGTTGACGACCGGAGAGGCTGTAGATGAGATTGTGTTTCAATCCCAGACAATGAGACGAATTGAGGATTGTAAAATTAGATGAGAAGAGGAGAGTATAGGGGAGGACGTGGTGGCTGGATTAATTGAGATGGCTGGGGTCGCCGCAGCGGCTGCTGCAGCGCACCAAACGTTGTCTGGCGGATCATGAACAGCACCAACGTTTGAAGGTACAGGCTGGTCAGAGATGAAATCTTTGTAAAAGAGAAGAGAGAATGGCCAGTGCAGATTCGGGTTGAAGCCGTGGAATGGAACAGACGGGGAATTCCCGACGAATGACGGCCGGAATGCCCAATGGTCCCGCTGTCGCGAGGCTTCTGTTGCAGCCTGAGACTGGGCTGAGGTGATGAAGGCAGCAATGAGATCGCAATGGAAACCTGAGTAGGAAGTATTGTCTCCTTAGCTCTTCAGGTATTTCAGGAGCTCAGATCACTTCAGATCGAAACCTAGCCTATCGGGCCGGGCAGTGGGCAAAGAAGCACGACTTGAATAATTAGCTGCAATCGGGCTGAGTCAGTCACACAGAGAAGGACGGCCTCGAGTCTCACGGGGAGAGTCCATATATGCTGAAGTACAGAGTGTGAAGCACCGGGAAGATGGAAGATGAATCTAGTACCTAGGTCGATGGGTACATTACGATCCACGGGAGACCTATAGAGAAAGGCTGAATGAGTGCTACGGGTGAGGCGAGGCGAGAAATACAGCTACTGTATTAGGTGTAAGTGTATATGCAGAGACTGGAACCATGGAATACGTCGAGGCAAACTGATGTGTTGGTCGGGCAGCGATAGCGCGGACCACCTAGTTATATATGACTGTGGCACTATATACATGCCCACTCGAGGCAGGCGTGCATTGAATTATCACAATTGACTGAGATTAATCAGACTAAGGATGCAGAGCACGGTATTTTCAACCTTGAAAAGAACCCTCGAACCTTGGAACAGACGAACCTGTTCACGAAGGTTCCTTTGGGTCTTGATTTATGGAACGAACTGCTTTCCCCACACAAGGAAATTAACCTCCACTTCTGGGCATCTCAGAGCAACCCACCAAATCTTATATATTTAGGTCCATACCTATTTACTTACCCCCTGACACTCTTCTCTATCTCTAAATAACCACCGTGATCTGACAGCCGTGGAACTCTCTTGTTCTGACAAACACCTCCACACCCCACATCGATGACGTCCCACTGTTCTGGCCCGGTCTTCATCGCCAGCTTCAACTTCTCTATCCACGAATCCCTAGGACATCACAATCAACCTGAGAAACCCCCTCACAGTCCCCTGACCTAAACCTATCTCCAATCTCACCGGAGAAAGCTCCCTCAAAACGAACAGAATGCGAAACCCAGCAGTAAACAATGCGCGACCGTTCGGTCTGGACCGTTTCCGCGGACGGGAGATGCAAGGACACAGAAGGATTCGGAAAGTTTACAAATGCCTATGTGAATAGGCTTAGGGGAAGAGCTCCCGTTGCACCGCGGACGCAGAGGACCTACTCCCGGCGATCGAGAAAAGGAGAGGAAGGTCCCAATGTTCAAGTAGGTTTCAAGCATGCCTTGCGGGCTGCAGAACATCTGAGATCCCCGGAAGCTTAGAGCTTCGTAGTGAGATGTGTTTCAGTAGCTCCTCACGGTGTCAGGTTCGCGGATTGCATCCGGGCCAATCACGCCGTTGATGTTCAAGACACAACACTCCGGGATCCGGTTCGACTTCCGCGAGCCCGGCTCTTGGGTCGTGCCATTGGCTTCTCTAGGGATCTAGTTTGCAAAGGGACCAGCTCCTGGACACTCGATTCTCCCTGCGAGGGCAATGATGAAGGAGATTTTGCAATTTGCAATTTGCAATGTGCACTTTGCACTTGACTGTTTGCACCCTTGAAGCTGGCAGGGTAAAGGGCAATCTGTTCCTTTCCAGGGTTGACCGGGAAAATCGAGTCTACGCAAGCTTCTACATGGGATATCTGCAATACTGCAATACTCCGTACCCACCGAAGAATGTGATCGGGGAAAGCGAGGGTGTGCATCCCGATACCTAGGTAGGTACTACCGAATGCACCGAGTACCTAGGTACGTCCGGAAGACATCAGCAACCTTCCAACTGGGCGATCAGGGGCCGGGACGCAGGCCGTAGATATATATACATCTACGCAGTATGCAGGCTGCATCGGGGAGCCCCGTCTGCGTAGCGGGATGCAATGCAGGACTGACTTTTCATTGGAATGTGGGGACCGGGCCGAGTTGTCGAGTCAACCGTGCAATTGATCTAGAATCGGTTTCATTCGGTTTCAATTCTGCGATTCAGTGGTGTCAGTTAACGTGGTGGAAGGGTTCCGGGCCAGGATGATATTAAGCCGTGAAATGTCAGCTTCTATAGTTGTAGAAGCTAATTGGCCCGATCGAATGGTGCACGGAATGACAGGGCGATATGATGTGTGATTAGTCGCGCGTACATAAGTTGATGCTGTACTTTGGCGCTGATCCACCTGGGTAGATAGCTACTTAGTTAGCTACCTATGTACATGCAGCTAGATAGTCGTGATCTACAGCTAAACTAGCCACGGAAGTGGAACATCAATTGGTATACAAAGTATCCTGGATAGTCGGTAGTTAAGAGTCAAGAGGACAATGATTAAACAGTCCAGCCACAAACGTCATGGGAAAATAGATTGTGTAGGTTATTAAGTGAGTACTGTACTCAGTGAAGCTCGTTGCGCGGTTCCCAAGTATGGAATGAGAGATCAGTGGGGCTTCGTGGCTGAGCGGATTCTCCTTCCGCGGGGACTCGTCTCTTCTTGACATCTCACATTTCTCTTCCCAGTCTTTTTTCCTTTTTCCTTTTTCCTTTCCTTTTCCCTCTGAGATTAGATCAGTCATGCATCTGTGTTGTACGAACAAAATGACTGTGTCACAGACATCCCCGGGTAGATTCATGTTCAGGCCTCATGGCGCCTCCCATTGTGAAGACCACAATAGCACGGGGATAGACTCTCGGGATGTGCTTTGGTTTCCCCGGAAAGAACATCCGCCAACCCTTGCTGGGAACCGGAGGACCGGTCCTTGCTGCAACTTCATCCCTACAGCGGAAGGGAACGTCATGTAAGGTCGGGTCTGTGCTGCATCCTTGTTGTTTACCCTGGATATGCGGCATGCATCGATCTGTTTTCATGGATCCCGGACGAGGCCTATTTTTGGCTCTATAAACATATCCCTCTCACCCGGTCTCATTCCTCAATCCATCTGTGGCACCCTTTCCCCCCTGAGCCTGACTACCACTCTTTTCATGCTCTTCCCTTGGATCCCCACGTCCGACTCGTGTTCACTTTGTGTGTGTGCTTCGCGATCATAGTCCATGGCTCAAGGAGATTTCTACTGTCCGGGCGAAGTGGACGCGTTGTACCCAGATCGCAACAGATCAGAATCCACCATTCGTTTGCCATCACCCTCGCCCACGAAGCGAGCTTCCACCTATTATCCCAAGGCGGGACCAAAGGTTCTGGAGGAGTCCAACGCAGACCCCTTCTACCTTGAACACTCTTTGGCGGCGACGCCGACTTGGGCCGACTCCTATACCCCGGCAATTCGCGATGAGAGATACAGTCAGGACAACAACCTGTACTATACATTTTCCCTGACCAACGGGGAAGACATTTCCGCTCCCCAGGGCAAATACAACAGCATCAACCGGTCCACCATCGCGCAATTGGAATTGGAGAACAACTTGAGATTTCACCACTACACATCATCAACCGAAGAACCCAGGCCGCACCACAGCAGCCAGGGCTCCTTCAGCTCAGTGGCCACCGAAAGCACTACGCCGGACTTGACCCCGAGCAGCTCCTTCTCATCTACCTACTCCTCTCCAGCCTGTCCAGAGGCCGTGTTGAAAGCAACCGAGAAGCTGTACCAACACGCTCAACGGGCCCAGGAGCCTCGTCGCTTTTATCTTCCTCCCTCGATACCCCCCAAGCACTCGCTTCCTCCGCCTCCTCCAGTGCCTTCATTCAACAAGAAGAAGAGCCGTCCTACTACTCCTATTTCCGACTCCAATTCCAACATCGTTACAATGAAATACGAGACTTCCAGCATGTCTTCGTCCTCCCGCAGAAAGAGACCTCATCCTACCCTGCCCAACCTCTCTCGTGGCACAAGCTCTCAGAGCTCCCGGAGGAAACAATCCAGTCCCGGGACGCGGCCTCCACTTGACCCTTCCATGATTTCGCCGCCGAGCTTGATCAACCCGGTCACCATGGAGCCGCACGCCACACACTTTGACCAGGCTCTTTTCATCAATGAAGTGCCTAGCCCTATGCCCAGTCCTGGCACCAACTCCCCTCCGATCTCTCGCCAGTGGACGGCCACATCCATGGAGCGTCCTTCGACGTCCACCATGGATGCGTACTGTGAGCAATCCGTCTGGGAGTCTGACTCGGACAACGAGTCCATTGGACACAAGTCTCTTTCCCGCCGGCCCATTGACACCTTGCGCAAGGTACGAAGTCGCGCTAAGCTCCGTGGCGCCAAGTCGCAGCCCAAGCTTCACCAAGCCATGCTTGACGACCAGCTCCCGGAGAAGTTCCCCTGCCTGCCCGATGACGGTCTGGGTGAGCCCCTCCCAGAGCCTGTTCGAGGCATGAGCCTCGATCGACCCGGCACCAGCCGTGATGGTCGTCCCTGCCACCCTCTCCAAACTCTCCGCCTTGTGGATCCCTCTACCACCTCTCTCATGAAACCACGCTCCCCGCCCAATAGCACCCGCGAATCCAGTACCCGGGATTCTGATATCGACTGCTCAGCTGCCGCAGCTTTCCAAGCTCAATCAAGACGGCGCCAGCGGTCTGATTCCCCCGAGTATGTCAACTCGGAAAAGGAAAAGCTCACATCAATGTGCTATGAGCAACACTCCCAAGCCACAATCAACGAGCCCACTGAGTCGCGTCCCTTTTTCCGACGTATGCTCGACTCCCTCCGTGCTCTGAACTGCCACAGAACCACCAAAAACGTGGATGTAATCTGATGACTTTTATGATCTGGCGTTCCGGTGGGAGGGATTGGCGGGATTGGCGTTTATGCTTTCAATTTTCTTTTTTCTTTTTTCTTTTTTCTTTTTCCCCAGAATATCCAACCACGGCCTTTGCAATTCAACGATCACCGCAACGATTTTTTACATGTCGCGATGTGTTCCACGGCTACGAGCACACTCACACTCTTTACCCTTTACGCTTCCTGACGGGTCTTTGACCCGTTTCACAACGATTCCAATGATTTTCGACACTAGCAACGCTATCTGATGTCACTGCTCAGCACCAACGAAATCAGACACGACAGCCTCTCGGCCATAACCTACGAACAACGGTCTTTTTGTCCTTTATCTATTTCCACTTTTCGGGTTTCTTCCCTGTCAGTCTCTACGTGGTTATCTCTACACACATCTGCGCGTCGTGCTGTACCACCATTTTCCTCTATGGTTATGATTTACCTGATTTACCTGATTTACCCCTTGTACGGATTCACGTCTGATTGACTCAAATTTCCTTTACAACATTTCCAAGATTTTCATCTGATCTCATTTCCTTCTCAATGTGACCTACTATAATGATCTTAAGGCACACAGTGTACGCATCTCAAGACTGCATCTCCAGGCGCATCACAAAAGCACTATCAATTTTTAGCGCAATGATATCATGAAAATGATTAAAGTGTCAATGTTACTTCGTCCATATCCAGCGTCGTCCCGGTGATCGTAGACCATAGGCCTTAGGAATGTAGGTCGTCACCATCCCGGTATTCAAGGATACCACCAACGTCAGAACCTCAGAGCTCACATTGTTCCTAACAATGTTTGTTTCAAATCACCCACAATTCCTCTCTCGGACGCACGGAGTCCAACAACAAATCCAATCGAGATCCCCGACCAAGGGAATAGTCCATAGGAATAGTGCATGTCTAAGACGATTGAGGTCCAGGCTCCACCCGAGTTTGACAGCCCCACGAACACAAGTACTGTGCAGCCTCCACTTGAGTGACCCTTGGTACCGGGTCCGTAGGTTTGGGGTTATTTGCCCCGGGTTCTGCAGGTTGATGTCGGTGTTTCTCGGGAGGTAGGAATTACGATGCAACGGGGAACGTTCCGGTGATCGACGGTTGGAGGGCTAGACTTTCTGGCATAGCTTTATGCTTTCTTCTCTCGTTAGGGTTGAATGTTCTCATATTGTTGTCGGTCATGCAAATTATATTTGGCTATGGACAAGATTCAGGATCCAAGTAGCGGCGGATGGCAGATGGCCGAGTGGAGAAACCGGAGCTGTTCCAGAGTGGTAAACTCTTGCTGCTTTAGAGCAAATCGGAGCCTCCGACTAAAGCAGCGCCCAATCTTGCAGTATACGAGACCCCTTGCGTCGCCCTTAACGTCCCGGCTTCCGCGAACACGCAAAAAAGGGTACATTTATTAGTTCGGTTTGCCTCAGTTGTGGCTTGTCCTTGAATGTGGTACCTCGTATTCTGGCCAGTTTCTTTCAAGTTCCAGATATTTGATTTCGGTGTTGCTCAAGGAAAGGTAATCTCATATCACTCTCGCCCTGGTATCGGATTCAATCAACCGTCGCAGAAAATAGCCAATAAATGTTTCACCATTTGTCAGGGGCAGTCCAATTCTTCACGGATGTCCGGACCGGCCCATGCAAGGTAGTGTGGACCACCGGGCAGCTGGACGACATCCCCGAATTCGACTTGGTTTCGACTCGACTCGGTTTCAGATATATCAGAGTTTGCTCGGTGGGATCCACCTGGATCAAACAAGGCTGATTTCCACGGTGTTTGCGTGTTCCTCGAGCAAAATGGGTCTTTTTAGCCGCTTGACGTCTCCGTAAGTGGTTGATACGTTCGATGCTGTCTGCATGCTTCCTAGTTGCCTCTTGCAACTGAACCATGACTTGCAACGAGTGCTTCACTCGAGGTGAACACAATAAAAAATTCCCTGCAGGCCCTATGAAGATCGCCCCAATGTGTCTCGGAGCAAGAGCGTTCTCCATTTTGAGCTTCCCATCGCGGACCGTCATCCGCCAGCTCCGCTGCATGTTCCTTGCAGACCTGTCTCGGTCTCGGTCCAGGCCCGTCTCAGAAGAACAACCGTGCAGGACGGGACGGCCAGACAACCCGCGCAAGCATGGCCCGCCAACATGCATCTTCTCCCGAGGAACAGGCATTGATGATCTGCGCCCTTCGAGGCATATCGACCAGACGTGAATGACATCGCAACGTAATTCTCAAACCCACAAACACCTTCAGCTCCGCCCCCCACCCTGTTCTCCCTCGCTTTCCTTCAATTTCTCTTGCTTCTCCTTCATCTCTAGCGCCTCCATATTCTCCTCCCACCCAGGCACAGCAACCCTAGCCTCCCACCTCGATACAACCCTATCCCCCTTCCGCCCCAATTCCACTTCCGCCATCTCCCCTGCTTCACCAGATCCCTCCGTCTCGCCCGTAAACACAGCCTGCACGTCCAGCGCCGATACCGCATCCCGGTAGAGTTTGAGCACCAGTTCCCGCCTCACACGACGCGCCTCCGCCCCCGTACTCGTCTCCCTAGTACCCAGCGCCGGTTTCCTCACGACGGATCTATCGTCCAGTCCTCGTGAAATACCCTCCAAAATACCGAGGATAGTACCAGCTCTCATGCCCAATTGTGCTCCGATCGGGAACCCGGCGTCGAAGCCTTCCTGTACGTGTTGGCCTTTGGATGTTGCGAGGCCATCGCGGTAGCCGGCGGTGACGTGCTGGCGTCGTAAAGAGGGGAGGTCGGAGGGTTCGTTTGTGGTTGCTGTATGCAGCACCTGCTCGGGTTCAGGTGATGAGCCGAAGATGTCGTCGAGGGAGTTGTCGACGGGGTGGGTGTCTTGGGTGGACATTGTTGTGGCGGGGGATGGAGGGGCTGATTGGGTGGAGCTTGAGTCTGTGTGTGCTGAGGCCATGGCTGTGAGTTGCTGTCTTATAAGCGTTGAGGTAATCGTAGGTGTAGTGTGGCGGTGCGATAAGAAAAAGTTGGTGATCTGCGGGTGCTCTGCTCCACCACTCCACCAACCAGCTGTTTGTTCTATGGTCGCGAAAGGCAAGACTATTGGAAACGAATAGCCCTGGAGGTTGAAAAAGGTAATTATGTAGTAAATATTCACCTCTCATAGTTATATTACTTGTCTGACTAACTGGCAAGGGAGTTGGAATATTTGAGATAGAAATGTTAGCTACAGGGAATAAAGATAGAATAGAAAAGTCAAGGCATTGAAAAGACGGGTTCTAGCAAGTCTACATAATTAAGAGAGTTGGATTTTGGTACCATTCCGATTATCGAGTTATTAAGTTTTTGCAGGCATAAGTTTAAATTTTCTCTAATTCTTTAGCTTCTAGTACATCATCAGATATAGTCCTTGCCACCAGCGAACCATTTTCATATGAGCGAGAAAGGACAAATAGTTCGAATATTCCCTTTCAAAATTACGAGACTCTCCAAATATGAAGAGGCATATTAAACTTTGACTGAAGTTTTGTACCTTCTTATGCGGGTATCCCCATAAACTCGGTTGAGGGGTATAAAGGCTATCTAGACGAACTGCCGTCACATATGTAGTCTTGGTAGCTGGTCATAGTTGGCGCGCACACGGTGATGTAAACGTGACTGATTTGACGATATCGTCACCGAAATTTGGAATAGTGAGAGCGTGATATGTTGAAGTTGGTAGTGCTGTCACCATTACCACTACAATATCAACCACAACTACGACTACCTAGGTACAACTACAACTGTAACTACAACTTTAATATCAATATTAACAACCATAACAACCACGACAACCATAGCTACAACTACAACTCTACATCATGGCAGGTGCGCCTGAGGAATACCTCGCCTGGATGGAGGGATTGACCATCACCTTCTCCGAGCAGCCAGAAGCCAGATGTGTCCTAGAACAGTTCCTGAAAGGAGATGACCCAGCTCCGACCTGACCGTGAAGTCCCGGACTATGGGGCTTGCTATGCGACAGCCAAGTTTTCAGTTCACAATGCCGACGACGGCACGAAGGGTTCCATACGTGTCTACCGTCAGATCCCGTGGCAGGGCACCCACTTCCAGCCCCCGGCGGCCAAGAGCCGGCAGGCCGACAGACAGACTTCCATCATTTATGACGACGCCACCAAGTCTATGTATGTGATTTCTAAGAGAATAGTGAGAATAGTGACTAACTGCCTATAGCCACTTTGGGGGGTTCAGGGAGGCTGAGCACTATACCACCCCACCGCCCTGGGCCCCAGTAATCTGGACATAGTGGTATCTGATCTGGGTCCCCGCTGTCCGGAGACCTGGCTTGTTAAAAGATCTTGAAACCTAGGACTAGGACCGTAGTGAGCTAGTCTGCTTGGATTTGTCTAGAGCTACAAATCAAATATACCCTATCTCTACTATTGATAATGAGAGAAAAGTGAGAGAAAAGCAAAAGGGAAGTAATAGAGATATAAGAGAGATGTAAGAAAGATGTAAGAAAGATGTAAGAAAGATGTAAGAAAGATATAAGAAAGATATAAGAAAAGAGCAAGAATAGACAGTAGATCCATAAAAATTATGATAGCTATACAATAGACTAAACTACTGAAATAAATTTATCTATACGATAGTGTTCATTTTACTTGCCCGTTGGTAGAGTAGGATGGCGACGTGGATAATCCTACTCTACGTAAGGCCTGGTAAAATAAACCACGTCTGATTCTATGTGTATTTACAACGGTGATACTGATTTTATCCAAGAACATATTCCTCTCGATGAAGGGATACGGAGGGCGCCGCCGCCGCCCCCACCGCCAACACATCGGCCTGTTACCAAAGGCCGTGATCGTGAAGGTGTCGACCCAAGCCCTTTTGGCAATTTGGTGGAGAGCAAAGGAAAGAGCGCAGTCAAATAGGTACGCCTCTATTTGTGAGACTTATATATGCTAAAACCTAATTTCAGGACTAAAGAAGTAGAAGCACTCCATTCTGGTCAAACCTCACTTTTCGTCTTCTACTACGCTGGTTTTGGTTTCCATAGCCTAAAGGCAACCGTGACTCTGGGATACGCAAAAGGCAAAAGGCAGTCAATGAACTCTGCCCCTTAGCGTGGTGGATGATACACGCACTCCGGGACAGACTTCTGTAAGGTCAAACTCTCCAGGAGGTCCTATATCGAGTAACGGCAAGATCATATCATCTTCGTTAAGCTTGTTCCAACTCGTTGGGCGAACCTACAAGTCGGGGTGGAGGTCCCAAATTCCCATTTGAACATGACACATGCAACCGGCCCGAGTGTATCTTGGGATGTACTGTGACGGCGAGCTAACATCTGAGCCGAGGCTGACATATCGCTAAATGCTAAGGCGATTAGTCGTGCATATACGAAGGTACACAGCATCAAATTTCCGATCTCTGGTCTTCCATGCCTAGTCGGCCGTAACGGCTTTGTCAACATGATAGCAGCATATTATTTATCAGACAGTCAAGGCAGTTGTAACCCAGAGTCCAAAGACTGAAAGTCTCCTGATCCGGCTATTGTAGAATATCATCCCGATTAGCACATGGAAATGGCAACTTCCCTGATCAGCCTGAGGCCTCCACCCCCGACCCTTCTATAAATATCTCTGCACTTTCCCCTTCTCTTCCTTCTCTTCTCTTCTTCCTTTTCCAGGTAGGTTATATATACTGTGGGCACTGGAGGTTATATATATACTATAATGGCGGCGCTCAAATGATGAAACCTAACTGCCAATGAGGCTTGATCGCTTACAGCTGTCGCCTGTGATTTGAACTGAGGACTGAGAGCACCCTTCACCCTCCCCCTCCCCTCCCTCTATACTGTCCAAGATCTTATATAGAAGTGAAGCAGCTCGAGATACTGAACACCTGGAGAGTCATGGAGAAGCCCCTGTATTCTCGGGCTCTCAGGCAAATGGCTCTTCAAACTGAAGCTCGACGGCGATGGGGCTCCTTCTCCAAGCTCGCTGGGTAGAACGAGGCTTCTTCCAGCAAGAGAGCATTGGTTAGGAAGACACGTCCACGCTGAACCTGGGAGGGTCCCCAGACCATTCAAGAGCTTGTATGACCTCAAATAGAACGGCCATAATAGGTTTGTGACCCTAGGGAAACTACTCTCTCCCAATGGTTAAAGCGGTTTATATCTGACAGTGAGTTCGTATCTTACGACGAGCAGGGGTTGTTTTTATCTTTGTTTACGTCGATGACATGCTCATTGCCACATGAATGCAGACATGGTAGATCCACAAGCCCTAGGAGGCCGCCATTACCATATCTCACAAGGTGTATATAAGAGGATAGACTCAAACATGTAGGCCTTTACCGTAACTGGATTAACCAACGACTTTCCTACAAAAGATACTCACGGATTGAAAAACACACATCTCCCGGTTCCGCTTCTCCCTATATTGACCATTAAATTGTACCATCCTCCTACAAACTATATACTAAAACACCACCCACTAATCCAAACACCCGGTCCCATGAGAAACGACCGAAAACCCAGTCCACTCAGAGAACGGATAACAAACCTCCCACCCATCCGTAATACTTCCAACAAAAGCCCTAGTATCACAATCCGGCGAACGAAACATGCACAGATCATACCTGTCATTTGTGCCGGGACTCTTCCATGAAAAACTCTTCACAGACACATTATACAGAGTATCGATGGCCTCGCATGTCCGATCATAAGCTCCATAGCGGTGGAAGATTGTGAGGTTGCTGTTGGAATTGTTGACGTTGCAGGTTGGAATCGATTCGCTGAAGAGGCGGAGGTCCCACTGGGTTAACTTAGTTTGAGTTGTGGGTAGATGGGATAGACGCACGCTTCTGTATGCGAGGATTGTGGGGATGAGGTTGGGTAGGGCTTGGGCTGTTAGGCCGAGGGCGAGGATGAGGAGATGCATGAGAATGTAGTAATAATCCAAGTGCAATGGATGCAGGTTGATGGTATAAGGCCAACTGGAACGATAAGCGATGTTTGAGAAATAATATACAGGGCGGGGCTGGACTGGGCTATGAAATTCCGCTAATATAATCTGGACTTGGTTCATACCTCTGACAGGATCGTACCAGTCAGCCAGACATCAGGGCATATTGAGGAAATAAGCTGATGTAGCAAGAGGGGTCTGCATAAGAATAGCTTGGCGGCGCGAAAGAACAGGGATTTTGGCGGGTACGATTGGATTGACTCGAGACACTGCGATCTGACCAGCGTAACTCGTCAGATCAGAGCGTGGGACCTAGGGTTGATTGGATGGGAAGGAAGTGTTTGCTGGTGTTCAGGAACATAGCGAATAGGGGATTATCATTGCAGACATGGAGTTAACTCGCGGCTTATTCTCTATTTCTTGCGGGCTTTAAATTCAGGGTTCACATATAGGGATTTGAAACGGGAAATCTAGCTTCTTTTCTTCGATCTATGCGAATTATAGCTCATGCATACGATTATAGCATGCAATTATAGGCAACGGTAAATCATCATACTTCAATGTTCACTACGCTGTGAACTCTGCGTCAGACGCCAAGCCCGCAGAGGCAGCGACTGAAGCTTGGTGGCCGCAGGCTTGATGAACATCATGAATGTGACGATGCCAATGAGCACGCAGAGAATGTTGGTGATGTAGTACCCGTCACGGCCGACCACGCATGTTCCGCCGCCATTGATACATCGGTTCTTCTCCGGCTCAAGGGCACAAGAATAGGACGTCGTAACGACGGCGTCTTTCAGGGTCTCGGCGGGTGGAGGTGTGGTAGGAGGGATGCAGGTCGCCTCGGTGAAGAGGTCCACCAGCTTGAGGATGAAGAAACGGGGAAACGTTCCACCCAAGTTGGATACACTGTACTAAAGGTTAGATGAGGTATAGTATAAGACGGAAGAAACTCACGTGGCGAGAAGAGTCATGTAAGTTCCGCCAATCGCAGGGTCTGCAATCCGAGCGTGGAAAGCCGAGATGGCCACGAACATAACCGTGTTCATAAAGGTCGAGATGACATGTTCAAAGATCACGGTAAGCAGGTACCAGAACGGCACATCGGGACCGCTAGGGTAAATCATCACGGTGAATTGGGCAATAACAGCGGCCGCTAATCGGCCGACGAAAGCCCATCCCCAAAGTCGCATGGCGCCGTACTGGGTCGACCACTTGCCGGCATAGTAGCCCAGCATAATCTCAAAGGGAAAGTCGATCAACACGACCAAAGCCATGTTATCCTGGCCAAAGCCCTTGTCAAGCAGTTTCAGGCTAGTAACGCCGTCATTGGCCTGGAAGCCAATCTTGGCGATCAGATGGATGATGATGATAGTCTGGATGTTCTTCAGCTTCAAAATGCTCCACATGCTCTTGTACACATCCGCGATGCTGTCACGCTCTTTGGTCCGTTCCTCCTTCTTCAGGAATGCGAGACACAGCGTCACAATGAGATACGTCCATCCCCAAAAGGTCAAGTACCCACCAAGAGATAGCAGGCCTTCTTCGGTGGGAATAGTCCGGAACCAACGGTTAGCAAAGTCCTTGGAGTTGAACGCGAGGAAGACGGTGTAAGACAAGAAGTGTCCAGCCGTCAAGCCGACAGTCTGCGCCGTTGATGCATACGAAATGTTGGGCGGTGACATCAAGGAAATAGCCCATCCGTCTACCGCAATATCCTGAGTGGCGCAGAAGAACACCAGCATAAACCACCAGTATGTGAAATTCCAGACGCCGGCACCTTCGTTGGCACCCGCCTGCTCCATCATTGCTCCAATATGTCTGCCCATGTAGATCATCGCCAGACCAGCAATCACCTGGACCGGAGTGATCCAGCTCTTACGGCGGCCGAAGCGCGGACTCCATACAGCGTCGACAATAGGACTCCAGAACAGTTTGAGGGAATATGGGTATGAGGCGAGAGAGAAGACGCCGATCTGGCCGTAGGAGAGGTACGGTTTCAGTAGGAAGGGCACCGAGCCGGTGGCCAGGCCCATAGGCACACCCTGTAAAAAGTATAGGATGCATAACAAGAGGAAGTTCCGGCGATCACTCGCGGGCAGGTTGTGGAAGCTTGTGGTGGTCATGGCGGGAGTTTGTGGGACAGGGGGATCGTTATCGAGGGAGAAGCCGGGGCTTTCCATGACTCGGGCAGTTCTTTCAGTGGCAGATTCGGTAGAGGGAGTGTCGCGTTTGCGCATTTCAATGTTGCCGTTCATCTTGCCGTTGGCATGGCCGTTCTGGCCGGTAGCAACTTTCAGGCTCGGTTTGGAGCGGCGTTTGGAGAGAGATGCGTTCTTGCGTGCCATTGAACGGCAGTGATTGAGAGGTTCGGAGTCCGAAGGGGAGGTAATTCGCGTGTTGGTCCGAGTTGAGGGCTGTATGTCGAGAAGGCGGCGCCAAAAAGAAGGAAGGGCGCGTTGAGTGAACAGATCACGGTCTCGGTTGGATCCGCGAGGTTTAGAGAGAACAGGTTTGTATATGCATGAGGATAGGGACGAAGGAGAGAAATCCTAAGGAACGAGTGGAATGCATAGAGGGGGAAACCAGTGGAACTTGGCGAGACGTGGAGAAGCAAGCTGGCCTCTTGCGGGTCCTGGTGATAACTAATCCTGCTTGGTCTACGCAGGGTCCGGAATCATATCCCGCGGGACTTCCATGAATGTGAGGTTGTTGGGATCTTGAGGTCACACAAGCCCATGCACCTCGATGAGATCAGCGCGTCGGAGATCTTGTAGTCGCTACGTTGGTCAAGGTCGGACTGTGATCGAGCGCCGGTGATACGTGGTCACGTGCCGTGTAAACAACAACATCACCGTCGCATTTCATCACAGACCTATCGCCGCCTCGCATTCTCGCTGGCCCGAATACATTGGCAAACCAGCCTCCAACATGAACCAGCCCGCGCGCCATCCACCCGCATCCCCCGACCCGCAAGATGAGGAACAAGATACAGCAATCGCCTCAATCCGCGCTGAAAGTACGTGAAGAACCCCAAGATAGACCAGCCAAATCTAACATACATGCTCTTCAGTCCAGAAACTCCAACGCCGCAAAAGAACCCTCGCATCCAGCCTCCTCTCCGCCAACTCCATCCAGAGACTCCTTCGCAAACCACCACCAGCCCTAATATCCATAAACAACGAACTCTCCCCCCTCGCACGCGCCGCCGGCAAACACTCCGAATCCAACCACTACCGCATCGCATTCGGCGCGACCGCATTCCCCTTCCAAGACCCCTCCCCAACCGCAAATGACAAACTACTCGGCGTGCGCCTGGACATCTGCGCGCGCAATGGTCGCTTCACGAAGCCGTACTACGTGCTCTTGAAACGGGAGCGCGTGCGCGGAAACAATGAGAAGCGCTTGCGCGTTCATAGACATACTGTTCCGGCGTTTATCTCTATCCCGAAGCTGGAGAGTGCGTTCTTGCCATTCCCTGGCTCGGCACAAAGGCAGGAGAGTGAGGAGGAAGATGCCGAGACCTTGAAGCCGTGGAAAGGGCAGACTCGGAAGCAGGACTTGCGGGGCTTTGTCCGCGAGTTGAGACGTGAATTGGTTGCGTGGCATATGAGGACTGATGCGGTTGAGTTCCTGCGTGAGACATTGGGGTTGGATGGGGAGTCTCAGTCGAATCCTGGTGGACGGGTGTCACCAGAGAACAATACTGGTGTTGTGTCTTTGGCGGCTACCGCTGTAGAGGCACGCTATGTCCGGCTGGAGTGGGAGGATGGTCGTGTTGGACGATTTAAGCTGTCTAATGCCGGTCTTGTTGAACGTGCAGTGGTTATCGGTGACAAGGGCCGTGATAAACAGACGGAAGATGCCATGACTGGCGGTGGTGGGAGAGTGGAAGCGCTGTTGGACCGTTTGCGAGAGCGTGGTCTGCGAACCGCTTGAATGGTGATGATGATCAAGAGATTCCACCAGTATAGCAGTGATACCTAATTTGCGAAATTCCATAAAGCATCAATTTATTATGGTCAATTAGATATCTATTGTGGAAGCCGTAGTATCCCAAACTCAAAAGCTATGCACATCTGAACCAAAGAGCCGCCGCAAGCGACATACATAGACATCCCAAATGCAAACATTAAATGTTCAGGCAGGAAAAGAAATTGATTACAGGAAGAGCGGACGTGACGACATAAGGTAAAGGTATAAAGAAAGGAATAAGACAGGTGTAAGTAAGAAATCAGAAGACATTATAGTGTAGGGGTATATCAAGCACGATATGCTCCGATGTTAAGGGCCTTTCGCTGCTTTATTTCGTATTTCCAGCGCCGAGCGACGGCGACTCGGCGGTAGAAATAGTCGGGTCTTCAGTCTCGGTAGGTGATTCACTGAACGTAAGCGGAGGCAGCGGGCCGTATAATTGATTGTTGCGTGTCTCAAGCTGGCGGCGCAGGATAGACTCTTCCAGGTGCCAGCGGTTGCGCAGTTCATTTTTCTTTGCATCCAGGGCCTGCAGCACACGCGCTTCTTCGTTGCGGTGTTCGGTCTGCAGCGCTTCCACGTTCTTTGCATGTTGTTTAATCAAATCCTCGAGCTCGCGCTCCATGCGTGCAATGGCTTCCTGCAGCTTAAGCTCTTGCCGATCCCGAAGAACTTTGATCCGCGCCTCGTGCAAGGCATCCAGGGCCTCGTAGTCGTGGTACTGTTGCTCCAGTTGCTCTTTCTGCTGCTGTGTAATGCGGCGTGCCGGCGGTGTTGTATCGGATCCTGAAAATGACTCGGAGGACCGCTGCGCTGAATCCGCCGAAGAAGGCGGAGGGCTGGCGTTGCGGAAATAGCCTTCCATATGCTTGAGGCGGGTGCGCGAGTTCGTCTTGGCCCGGTCGAACTCACGCTGCTGTTCGACTTCGACTGCTAGTTGGCGTTCTTCAATCCGGCTAGCTGCCGCCGCGTTCTGTAATATCCGGGCCGGTTAGATATACGACCGATATATTGCGGGGGTGGTTGGGCATACCATTTCCTCCTTCTCTTCTTCCAGACGCTCGTTCTCGGACTGTAGCTCGGAGACAGCAGTCTGGTGTCGGCGCCGGAGGTTGCTAAGGGCAGCGTCTTGGAATGCGACATGGCGGTCCCGCTCCATGCGATGTCGTTCGACCATCTCACTGAGCTCGGGGTCATCCAAGCTTCTTTGCATCGCCTGTTTATCATAGATAGGAATCCGTAATCGGGAAAGAGCCGGCGCGGCAGTGGCGGGTCGTTCATACACATCGTGATCGGGTGGTGGCTGTCGCTTGATCTCCAGGTAGACTCGATCGACCCCTGTCTTACCCTTGGAGACAATTGGAGCATTATTAGGCGGAGGAATAGGCGGAGGAATCACATTCGGGGGGCGCTTTTTGCGAAAGCTTATGCGCCCAATGGCGTTTCTGAAGCTGCTGCGCGGTTTTTCCTTCTTGTCGGCAGACTCAACGCTGAGTACTGACATCCGGTTCGGATTCGCCGCCGGATTCGGCGCCAGACCATCGTTACGACTTTCATATCCATTGGCATACCTATTGGGATACCCATTGGGCAGCGTCCGAGTTTCGCTTGAACAGAATGAAGTCGGTCGAGTAGATAAAGAAGCGAAGGAGCGCGCACTGCCCGGGTTCAGGCGCCGCGAGGCAAGTGTGACGTCCGACAGCGACGAGACGACCTGATTGAGAGGAAGTGGGGAGGACGGTTCGTGAGACGGGGTAATAGATCCATCGTAGACGGAGTTTCGGTTGGTCGAAGACCCCGAGGAAAGCACGGGGGAGGAGGGATCGAGCATTCCAGAGGCGATCGAGGCGGTTAGAGGGGTCGAGGGCACGGTCTCCGGCACCTTCAGGCCCAACTGCCGCGCCTCGTCTGAGAGCTGTTGCGCCCGCGCTTGTTCTGCTTCTGACGAGGCTAGATGGAGGACCTCCGTTCGATACCGGTCCTCGTCGAGAATGGAGCCCGGTGTCGAATCCATCCTATGTACAGGTGGCCGGGGCTCCTAGCCCGCGCACATGGACCGGAGGGGTAGGGGACGCGGTTCGTTCAGGCGGCTGAAAGGAGTGAAGTCGTCCACGGCACCTCGAGCACAGTGGACGAGACGAAGAGGCACAATGACCGCATCCGCCCTTTCCTTGAGGGCGTAGGTGGGGGAGAAGTGGGGGAAGGAAGATAGGAGGGACTCCGAGGGAGGACTGGACGGGGAGGCGAATTGAAGATAAAAGGTAAGGACAGGAGGCCGCAGCCAAGAAGATAAACAATAAGAGTGATGAGAGTCCTTTTACACCAAGATAGTGTGGGATTCACCCTTTTCTCCTGTTGATTTTAATTTGGAATACCATGAAACCCGGAGACCCACGGCGAACCTGATGCATATCCACTTTTCGTGTGGCAACCTCGGAAAGCCTAGTGCGATCTCGATGTATTTGTATTTAACTTTCTCCATTTTTATACTTAGGTAGTCAAGCTTAATTAGGGAGTTATTACATGCATTATTCCATTTTCTGCTCTGATCTTAGCGTGCATTGGCGATCCGTGGAATCGGATGAACGGCTCAGGGACGGCACGGAACGAGCAGATATAGTGATGGTCAAACATGTAAACCCCGAAATAACGTCGAAATAAGCTATTCGTTCAGTATTTCAACAGCCATGTTGTAAGCTCGCTCTTTGGCCTGGTGTTGCGGGGTTCCCGCCCGCGTGCGCTTGTCCCACGCATGGCTGCAGCCATTCATGCGCTCGCTAACCACATGGCAGCCCTCGTGCTGCAGCCTCTCGGCCAGCTCCTCTGCCTCGGATGCTAGCGAATCACCGTCGCAAGTGATCATGAGGACACGGCGCGGGAACCGATTCATCTGTGCGAATTTGGGGGAGATGCGTGGATCCCGCTTGTCGAAGGTTGGTGGCACGTAGCACCGATTGAAGAGCCGCGCAATAGGGACAGGGATCACCCAAGCTGTCGGATCTGGTGCAACCTTAGTCGCTGGATCTTTGCTGAGATCCAGGGCAGGGTAGAAGGCGATCAGGGATCGGAAGGTCTCGGGTGGGAAAGGGATCGCTGATGCGGCGAGGGCGAGGTTTCCACCGGCGCTAAACCCGGAGATGGATAGATGGAAGAGATCGAACTCATCTGGGCGACCCAATACGTATTTGATGGAATCCTCGACGTCGTTGATCGCTGCGGGGAATGGGTTTTCGGGCGCCAGGCGATAGGATACATCCAGGACGGTGTACTTGGTCTCCCGACTCATCTGCCGACAGAACTCGTCATCGCTACCATGGAGGCATAGTAGAAAACCACTCCCGTGAAAGTTTATGAGTACTGGCGACGGAGCCGAGGTGCTGGGTGCGCGGTAGACATGGACCTTGATAGTTCTCCCGCTGTCGCGAGAGGGGATATGGCGCACCTCGTCGGGGTATGCACGGACACGGACTCCTGCAAGCCGCACCGCAGCCCGCAAAAGCGTTGCGAATAACTTATAATATAAATAGGCCAGGACAGACATGATGGAGAAAAATGGGATGGTTTGGATCTGAGGATTGAGCCGAGGCAGACCAGTTGGGAATAAGACCTGCAGATCTGCCCGAATCCACCGGCCTTAGTTTATCCCAATCCATTCCCTGTCTAAACCAGGGTCAATCGTGAGATCGAACACTGTATGATATCAACGGAAGTGTCCATGCATTCACCCATCTTATTCACTTGGAAAGACCTTCATGAAGATCATCTGTCCGCGACATAATCATCGCAATATTTACCATGTGCTGAGTAGTAGTGTTGAAATAAACCGCATCTCATAGAGTGACTGGGCACAACAAAGATTATTCCGGCAGCTGAACACCGCTGGAAGAGACCAGGTTTGAGAGGGTTGAACCTGGTCGAACGGACAATGGGTTGGATTCCAAAAAATTGAGATGAGAGGATGGAAGATGCATCTTATTGAAGTTTGTTAGGACGTGCTCTTGATAGATATGGTTAACGTCATTGGATTCAAATATGAATGCGAACTTTAGGCGCCACTTCGAGGAAGACGTAGTCGCCTGAAAACCTTAGGTTGAAAGCTTATAGCGGATATTTCCCGTATGGATGGTTCCCCGAAGGGTTGGATGTACGAGGCAGTGGAAGACAGGGGTCATGGCAATGGCTCTATAACCTTGGGATACTCATGGAGCTCAGGCTAAGCATCGTTTGCCTACCTGGACTAATTGTCACATGAAATTCGCCCCGGAATGTCTAGCCTTCCGGAACAATTTTTCCAATATACATGGAAGTTTCCCGTATCTTTTCCAACCTGCTTGCTGGATTCTACTCGATGATGGCATTGACGCCGGAACTTGAGAATTACAACAGCTTTGTGATACCAGTCTAATAATACACGCACTATGCACCTACGAATCATGGGAGCTTGAGTGGCAGGCATTCGTATGTTATGCTCACTTGGTATGAACGGGAGCGTTTGGTAACCCATAGGACATGACTTATGCTTGCTATCATTCCATCCCCACACACCCCTCAGCCATTACACGCTTATTTTCTCCGATCAAGTGTCATTCCCGTCAGCAACGAGCAATTGCGATTCCCTTCCCTAGTGCAAATTTCCGTCGATGAACACTATGGCCTGTTCAGATTCATCATCGGGGCACGTAACGATGATGGTGCCTCTGCTGCACCAATTCTGCGCTCTCGGGTTGTCGAAAAATTTGAGACGGGGCTCTAGGCCCAAGCTTTCAAGATAGTTCATGATTGCGGTAGTCTGATCGGGACGTGGATTCTGGCCGTTAGTGAGCATACCGACGACAAAGGCTTTAGCAGGTACAAAAAGGTGGTCGAAGTAGCCAAGGCGTTCGCCACGATCCCAGTGCTGCGTAATTTGCTCCATCATCATTTGGATATGGCTTTTGCGGTCAAGTCCAATTTCAAACGCGATAACATCAGATGCCCTGGTGGGGACGAAGGCCACAATTGCCATTTGTACCGAAGCGATGATCACGATGTAGTCCCTGCCGAGCGAAAGCGTACCGATGGCCTTGTGGGGGTAGTCAGCAAAGTCAAGATATTTCACTTGACCCCGGGAGACGAGTTCCAGCTCTCCACTGTCCAGCCACTGGTCGAATAGGCAGGTTGCTTCTTCGACCATGGCGGCGACGGTGTAGTGGGTAGTTCGATGATGTGGTATTTCAGACGCGTTGGGAATTCTGGGATAGTGAAGTTCTGTAGTGTGATGAGTGATGATTCTAATTACTTGCTAAATTGCATCTATTCTATAGGACCTGGTGCGTGGTATTCTCACTTGTTTGGCGTGGTACGAAGTATGTTTTGCAACAGAAGTATAGATTAGCCCTAGTTCCACGCATGTGTAGGCACGTGACTGATTATCGTGGGGGTCTACCGCCCTTTTTCTGCCAGCCAAATCCAAGCTTTGACCAGCTGACCTCCATCGTCTGCCGTGCACGTGCCTCTCAGCCAATTAAAGAGCAGACCGGCCATCGTCACCTCCTCGCCATCTTAGATCGTTGTCTCCGCCGCCCCGCCCTTGAATGTTGTCTTTGCTAACAGAGTATCTTTGGCTTTATGTAGCATATCCCATTCGGCTTGGGCTTCATCTTGTGTATTTTCAGACGGAAGGCCTCTGGTATCAGGGATTTTGGAATCCCCGAAGCTAATAGTCCTGAGCTCCACTCAGCCTCCATCCTCGACCACGAACAACATGGGAGCAAGAAGCGATCCAGGCGACACCAACTTTACGGTTTTCATCCGACTGCCTTTTCCCAGAGGAGATTTTGTCGATCCACCTCCGGTGTGTCTACATATCTACGCAGCGGCTTATCTTCAATCTGTTAACCTCATCAGGTGGCATGGAATGCATCCAAGGACCAAGAGCTGTGGGATATCTTGTCCCGGCCCTCTAAAGGAGATGATATAGACTGTATGACCCCTTAACATATGGAGGTTTCTGCCAGACTATGATATCGGATGCCTGACCATGCAATAGGGAAAGCCCTGTAATTACTACACCTTGCAGCCAGCGAACTTCATCCGGAACCTGGAAGCTTGATATGCTAACAATCTCGTAGGGCCGACAACTTTGACGTCACTCTCCAGTTCCTTCTTCAACAAGCCGCATGGCTTTATGATCGACAGCTGTCTCAGGTCCGTGCCCAGATGCGCAAGGTGCCTACCGCTCAGTCGAATTCTCCTTCGCCCGCTCCAGGGTCTGTGTCAGGTAGTACAGCATTTGCTGGACAATCCCAGAAAGGTAATGCTATGAGCGGTATATTTCCTTGATATCTGATGACCGAACAATACGGCTGATGATGTATCCAGGTCCCCGAGCCCCCAGTCGTCAAGTTTCTCAACAGAAAGATATTCCCCAACGAGGTAATCCCCGTTCTGCATCGGATTATTGGGGGTTTGTGGCATCTGACACTTTCTACAGGCCCCACTCATCGGCGTACCAGCTCTACCTCCATAACTACAGTGAATCAGTTCCGCCACTCTCGGGACACATCCCGGCATGACACCCCGACTGCTGAGGGGAAAGAGCAACGGTGGGAGAATTATGTTCGCCGTCCGTCGGTTACAAAGAGGGACAACCCACCAGCCGATTCAATTCTGCGATCACCTCCTCTCGAAGAGGAAAATCTATCAAGCTCTGAAGAGTCCGACTCGGAAGAAGACTCGACACGGAGAAGGCCCAGGTTTGGACGCTTCGGGAAATTCTCTACTCAAAGAGCCGGTCTCCGAGATGACGAGGATGACGAAGATGGCACTCCCGCATTCCTGCCTATGGCCCGTGATACTGAAATGGGTCCACGAGATCGGCCGGGTGAAGAACTTGGTGCGACACTGCGACTCGATGCGGAACGTGTTGCTGCTGCACAGCGCCGCATGGCGGGCCGATCTGAATCCAGGAGGACGGAGTCTTCTACAAGCTCCATCAGCTCCGGAGTTCCAGTGAGTCAGACCCAGGGTGACAGTGGGAGAATTGGCCCATTGAGTCCCCACCGAGCCGGTACGCTACCGCGCCAGAGCCCTCGCAAATCAATAGCATCAGGGCGAGAAAATAGCGATGGTACCCCGAGCATGGGCAGCAGTTTTAGTGACCTGGATGGTGAATCCCCCCTTCTCAGATTAACTCTCCTCATACTAATCACTCATGAACATTTCAGACGCCAGTGTTACGCAATCCGCATTGGAGGAAGCTTTGATGAGCAACATGCAGCATGGAGGCATGGCAAGCCGAATGAGCACGATCAGCCAGGCCCTGCGCAGTCGTTACCTGCAATGATGGATCTTTTGGACCTTCTCTCGTACGTCGGTATGTTCTCACCGCACGTAGTTCTGCGTGATGAGATGTGCTGAGTACACAAACATTCGCAAATGGGCGATCAAGTATCCAGCATCAGCGGTGATGCAATGAATACATGTATTTGCTCTTTTTTTATCATATGTAGACATCTGTAGACCCGTGTCATCACTGATTAAATTCTACAGAATAAATTGAGTCTCGCCAATCCCCGGTGGTCATGTGACCTATGACGGAAACGGCCTCGGCATCGGCGATGAGCACCAGTCATCATCTCGACGTCCAGATATCTTCATCCAGTGAGCAACCTCCGTCCAGTCAAAGCT
This sequence comes from Penicillium decumbens, assembly GCA_027569385.1. Lineage (NCBI taxonomy): Eukaryota > Fungi > Ascomycota > Eurotiomycetes > Eurotiales > Aspergillaceae > Penicillium > Penicillium decumbens. The sequence goes on from JAPDEZ010000029.1 coordinate 98,966, forward strand.
CCAGTATCGGTCCAGCGGCAGCGCTAGCACCGAAACAGACTGTCCGATCTCCGTCGCTGAATTTCACAGCAACCACTTGCCATGATCGCGAAAGCTTCACGTCCTGAAACAACCTTATGAGAAAAAGTCCACCATAAAAAGCTGTCTAAAGAGAGAGAGAGAGTTGTGGATTTGTATAAATCGCGCGACACTGATTGACAGACTTCACGGTCGCATTCCCACCATACCCGTCCATACCCCTCCTGTTGGCGGCATCCTCGGCTTCTGATTTGCCCGACCGTCCTGCCGAATCGGCGAGGCATACATAGCTTTTTTCTTTTTTCTTTTTCCTTCTAAGAACACGGGGTAATAACCTCATCTTGATATCGCATCGGCTCTCATTGCACCATGAGCCCCTCACTCGGCGACATGGAACCCGCCGAGGCGGAGTCTGTCTATTTCAATGAGTACCCGCCGCCAAAAGCACTCCCCAAGCACGAGGCATTGGCCCGCGCATTTATCGACCTTCATGTCGAGGCCAACCGACGCGTGGTACTCGTCACCTCCGGTGGAACGACAGTGCCGCTGGAGACACAAACCGTTCGCTTCATCGACAACTTCTCCGCGGGTACCCGCGGAGCCACATCCGCAGAGTACTTCCTAGAGCAAGGATACGCGGTGATTTTCCTGCACCGGCAGTACAGTCTTCTGCCATATTCGCGACACTACAGCCACTCGACGAACTGTTTCCTGGATTTCATGGACGAGGCCCCGCCATCAAATGGCTCCATGGACGGTTCCATTGTCGTGCGCAATGAGTACCAGAATCAGATGCGCGACGTGTTGCGAAAGTACCGCTATGCCAAGAATAACAATCTCCTGCTTCTTTTACCCTTCACCACAGTCGCCGAGTACATGTTCGAGCTGCGCGCCATGGCCAAGCTGATGCGGCCCCTTGGTCCCAATGCGCTTTTCTACCTTGCAGCGGCTGTGAGTGACTTTTTCATTCCGCGCAGCCGGATGGCAGAACATAAGATTCAGTCTTCGGAGATTCCAGCCAACTTCCGGGATAATGCAGTTGAATCCGACGAGATTTACACCGGCGAGAATGAAAATGGACCTCCCAAGAATAGCAAAAAGCTGGTTATCGACCTAGACCCTGTGCCGAAATTCTTGCACCGACTGGTTGATGGCTGGGCTCCTGATGGGAGTATGGTTGTCTCCTTCAAGTTGGAGACTGATCCCTCTCTCCTGGTATATAAGGCCCGTACGGCGCTGCAGCGCTACGCGCACCATCTCGTCATCGGTAATATGCTCTCAACCCGAAAGTGGGAGGTTGTGTTCATCACGCCGGATCCGCCGTACGAGCGATGGATCCGGGTACCGAGGTCTCGACGCAGCAAGAGTATCTCCGGCTCGGAGGATCAAGTTGGGTTGGCTGAGATTAATAAGGCAGAGGGTCAAACCACGGAAACGGATCAGCCTCCCTCGGATGGCATTGAGGAGGGCGTTGAGATTGAGAGTCTGATTATTCCGGAGTTAGTCAAGTTGCACGAGACGAGAATTGAGAAGAAGAAAGGAGGTGCCCAATAAATGGCTTTTCCGTTAATTCTGGCTTGTGAGGAATGGCGGATGGCCTCCCATGAAAATTCCGATACTGTCAGTGTATACTACCTTACCCGTCTCAGCCCATCGGGCGTCTTTGATGATATACTGGAGACAGAATCAAAATACAAAACACTGTCTATTTACGAGGCTGGCTTCTTGACCGTCTAGCAGGTCAGCCAACAACACCGAACACGTCAAGAGGTGCACATGGCACATAACTCTGCCACGAGCCAAGTTTCGTCCTTTGATCGAATTGAATTTGGAGATGGTCCACTTACTTGATGAAGAAGCTGCCCATGTAACCAAGCGCCCTTGTTGTTCTCGTTCCAGTACTAAGAATTCCAAAGGCTGCAGTATTTTTGACCCTGCAACCCAGGTGCAGATGTATTTGGACCTACCGACAATAGCAGACATCTCACACCTTTCACCAAGTGATCTTTAACGAAGGAATACTACCTCGTCCAAAGTCTACTCTAATTCCCTCCTGCTCCCTCCTTACGATATTCTTCCGACTCCTGGAAGAACTGTCAACAGTATTCTGTCTGATTTTCGCGTGGATCCGAGGAATTCACATTCCTACAGCACCACCGATGCCCTTCTTTCTGTCGATTGACTCAATGGACACGAATAGCAGTAGGAAGAGTCAGGAAAACCGTTAGTCACTGCATGGCGGGGAAGGTCCTCACTAACCTTGGAATACAAGGGTTCTCGGGATGAGCACGTGTTTCTTGGGAGGTTTAACCCTCGCTACCTAGGTACAGAGCTTTCAAAGTTGGAAATAAACCTCCAATGGTCCCGTGATGCGAGCCTAGGTCTCGCCTTCGTCCAAGTACCTAGATCTATAATTTGATAGGCATCACGTCGAGTGTCCAGGTGGTCTTATCCGGGCGAATATCCACCAAGCTTCTCTTTAGTAAGTTCAACAGCATGAGCATTGTGGCACATTCCTGTAAAGAGAACCAGGGGTAATTGAGGCAGTGAAGTAGATCCCGGCGACGATCAAGGGCGCAAGATGTGACGGAAAAACGAATACAAAGCAACGTATCATTAAAACAAAAAAGTGTGAGAATAAAGCTGGAGGATATAGGACAAATCACCTGGATATCTTCAAGCAGTCTAAATAACACTATAGACGTTGGCATTCCCCATTGCATCTATAAAAGGACGTACGCGTCCCTGCGTGTGTCAGCAGCCGAGTGCGCGGCCTCGTCGATCACTGAGCGACATTTCCCCGGCTGCAGGAGTTGCAGGAGACCTGTTCCGTTTGCTGGACCTCGATGTAGACTCCTCAATCCAGCATGGTCCTTCGAAGAATCAGCCGCCGCTTCGCTGCCGTCGCTGCCACCGTCGCGCTCCTCTTCCTTTACCATGTCTTCTCCCTGCAATCCAGTCTCCCGCAACGACCATCTGCCCGCACCAGCACCAGCAGCGCCGACTCCGACATCAAATATGCCGGGGAGCCTTCCACGGGGTGCCCACCCCTTCCAGGTATTGAAGATATCCTAGTCGTGATGAAGACAGGTGTCACCGAAGCTCGACAGAAAGTCCCAATCCACTTCAAGACCACCATCCGCTGCATCCCGCACTACGTGATCTACTCCGACTTCGAGGAAGAGATTGAGGGCGTCAAGATCCACGATGCTCTGAGTACCATTGATCCCGACGTGAAAATGCGCGTACAAGACTTCGACATCTACAACCGTATCGCCGGGAAAGGGCGCGAAGGCCTAGAGCAGCAGGACTTTGCAGACGAAGACAACACCAACTTCGGAAAACCGAATAACCCGGGCTGGAAGCTGGACAAGTGGAAGTTCCTACCCATGGCACAGGAGGCGCTGAAGTATAAACCCGACGCCCGGTGGTTCGTCTTCATAGAAGCCGACACTTACCCCTCCTGGCCGACGCTGCTAGCCTGGCTGGCCAAGTTCGACCATCGCCAGCCATTTTATCTCGGCACCGAGACCCAGATCGCCGAGACTATTTTCGCGCACGGTGGATCCGGCTTCATGCTCTCGAACCCGGCACTCACGAAAGCATCCGACCAGTACGAGAAACGCCGCGCCGAGCTCGACGACTATACAGATGGACATTGGGCTGGCGACTGTGTCCTAGGCAAGGTGCTCGCCGACGCAGGCGTCAACCTGCACTTTTCCTGGCCGATTTTACAAAACTCCAACCTTGGCGAACTGGACGAGTTCACCACAGAACTATACCGACATCCATGGTGTTATATAGCAGTTGCACTGCACCACCTCACCTCAGGCCAGATCGAGGATTTATGGAAGTTCGAACAAAAGCGCTGGCATGAAGTAAGCCTCCCCTGCTCTCCCACTGTATGACAAAGGTACTCACCAACGAAGAAAAACAAACACATCCTCCTCCACAGCGACCTCTTCCGCGAAATCATCTATCCCGAAATCGCCTCCTCCCCAACTCGTCTCAACTGGGACAACCTAGCCGGAGAAGAACAGCCCTTTGCAACAAGTTTCGAAGACTGTCGCGAGATCTGTGATGCGCAAAAGAACTGTGTACAATTCAGCTTCCGTGACAATACATGTTTCACTGGCGGGAACCCGCGCCTTGGAAACCCGCACCGGAACGCGGCGTCGGGCTGGTTCTCGGGCCGGATCCGCACGATGATGGATAAGAAGGGGCTATGTCGGGCGCCGGAATTTGGCAAAACATCTTGAGCATTGGCGTATTAAAGGATCTCTTTGGGTTGGGATTGCTTGCGGCTTTGGGTGGGGTTTTCATATGCATGGCATCAGCACCGGGTTCTATTTCTTATATTGTTTTACTATACTGCATGTTTCGTGCTGGCTCGGATCTTGGCCTGGACATTGATGTTGGAGTATACCTCATATCGAACTGGCGTCGAATATGCAGACCTTGCCTGCTTTACACCCTGGCACATATACAGTCCATCTATTTCATGGAAAATTCAAGAATAAAAGACCTTATTGATTGAAGCAGACTGTGCGCAAGGACAAAAGTATACACTAAGAATATACCGCGGCAATACTGTCATCGCTCCATTCCCCTGGGCACATGGTCTTCCTCGTTACACTAATGGCGGGCTGTTGGGGTCTTCCATACACTGATCGACGCGCATGATTTGCAGCCCGGCTGCCTTGACATGCTGAATGAACTGGGGGAGATACGCGACAGTCGTGGGATGCAGGAAGTGCATCACGGCCAGATTGCCGCCCCGTGAGACGCTGCGGAAGAAGGCTTCGAGCTGTTTCTCTGGAGTCGGGCTGTCGGCCCAGAGCCAGTCTTCGACGTCCACGCTCCAGTTAATGATGCGTACGTTGGGGATGTATTTCGCAAGTTGCTGCCGCATGCGCGCGCCAACTGTTCCGAATGGGGGTCTGAAATAGGAGGCTGTCATCATTGTCAGTACTGATCTCTACATAATGTCGGGACAGACTAACACTCGATTGCCAATTGTTCCTTTAAGGTCCTTTGGGATTGGATGATCTCATCGTCGATCTTGTCAATGGTCGGCAGCGCTTCCATTCTTGTACACCGGAGTCAGCAAATCGAGACTGAATTCGCGGGGTCAAAGTCCAACTTACTTTGGATGCGTATTGGAGTGAAGAGCAACTTGATGTCCCTTGGCCAGCATCTCAAGGTAGAAACTGGTGAGGTTTGTCGTGGTGTCCCTGAGCCCAGCGCCCACAGCAAAGAACGTAACGCGGACATTTTCCTCATCGAGAATTCTCATGACATCTTGAGCAAAGCGAGGCGATCCATCATCAATGCCAAATGCGAAAGAGTTGGGCCGAGAGCACCGAAGAACCAGTTCACCAGTAGGCAGCTTCTCGGGTATCTTGAAGTGGTTATTCTCGACCGTCGGCGGCGGGATAGTCGGCACGATCTCAACGCGATGCAGCGTGATAGGCTCTTTGGTGTAGAATCCCGTGAACGAAACAGACACGACATGGTCGTGGTTAATCCGGAAATGGTTCAGCGGGATGAACAGCTCCTTCTTTGGAAGTGCTGCAGGAGGAGCTTCTTCATCTTCATTGCCGCAGTGGTCTTTGGCCTTTTGCTTCTTCCTACCAACAACATGATCCTCATGTTCAATCCCCCCTTGACCAGAGCCCTCGGTTCTCATCGTATACCTCGAAGCCTGGACACTGTCCGGGGCACCAGGGAATGGAGCACGGCGTGGGTTGCAATCGGCATTATGCTCATTCAACGAAACAGTGAACTGATCGGTCCCCTCAAACTCAACATGCAGGACCTGATCCCGCCATGGCATCAAACTGAAGCATCCGTTCGTTTGGAACTGTGTATGAAAATTCTGATCCGGGTCTGTCGGGGAGAGACGCATGGAGCCGGGTTGGTATTCCATAACCAAGTCTTCGCCGGCACCATGCCAAAAGCCCAGATCATTGTGGGTTGGGTTCTGGAATGTGTCGATGACAAGTGATGGAACAGTTCTGATGTTTCCTTGTTGATTGCGAGGCTCGTACCAGTGCTGATCACTGTAGTGACCGTGGGCGAGGCTCGTCGTTGGAAGGAACAAGGTCAGGAAGAGGGCAAAGGGTGGTAGAAATACATGGTTCCTCATGATGAAGGATCTGCCGGTAAATGTAAATGAATGATTCGGCAAGACAGGTGTACAAGGAGTGAACTGGTGATACTGAGGAGGTGAAAGTTGTGCAAAGTTAAGAGTCTGAAGTATGAGAAAGTACGGACTCCAGTACGTTGTTCTACCTTTGGGAAGGCGTCGCCCATTCCCTTTCGAAATTGTCTACAACCTCACAGTGAATGAAAATATTTCTGAAATATTCAATAAAAATGATCAAAAAGATAACTTGACATACAGGGCTCCAGCCGGCAACAGTGAACGTCTCAATTGACCCCGTCAATGCCTCCCACTCGCCATATGCGAAAGCTTCGGTGAACACAGCATAGAAACACAAAGCACAGTAGCCCCATAAACCTGGTCAGAGGGAACAGGAAAAGGCTTTGCCATGAATATTCATCTGCTAGGTCCCATGGGCATCCAGAGAGTATGGTCAGTAAACCGTTCGCCAATCGGAGCCCGCACTCCGAACTAATCTCATCACCACTTGCACCCACCAGGTACAAAATGTTCTCGGGGAGGCGCCCCCGAGCTCTAAGCCCAGTTGGACCCGCCGAGGCCGGGAGAAGACGGAGACTGCTGTTGAGCGGAAGGATCGCTCTCCGCAGCGTTGACTTCAGAAGTCTCGTTCCATGCATCCTTCTTGTCCTGGTCATCGCCATTCTGCTCCTCACCATTCTGGTCATTCTCGTTGTCGGTGTCATCATCGACAAACACGGGGCGATTGTCCGAGGGCGCATAATCCTGAAGGAAGTCAGGAACCTTCTGGTTACACTCCAGCAGGATCTTGACTAGGTCGAAGGCGATATCCTGGTCCTTCTCGTTGTAAAAGGAAGTGGCGAGTCCCTCGTTTCCGATGCGAGCAGTGCGGCCTAGGCAAATTGACAACTGTTAGTGCCAACACTTGGGAAAGGATAGAAGCAGAGGCAAAGAGGGGAACAGGGCAAGGTACCAATGCGGTGCACATATTCGGTGATACCACCGTGTATGGACTTGGGGAGATCATAATTGACGACGTGCATGATATTTGCAATGTCTAGACCTCGAGCAGAAAGACCAGTAGCAACCATGATGGGGCACTTGGCGGTCTTGAACGCGCGGCTATATAATATATCAGCAATGGGTTATAGAATCAAAAGGGGGAGCACTCACATGGCATCTTCGCGCTCGCGCTGGGTTCGGTCTCCGTGAATAGAGGTACTGGGTAGGCCCGCATTGTAGAGAAAGTCGTCCACGTAGTCGACCTGCGCTTTGCTGTTGACGAAAATCAGAGTTCGAATAGGGCACATGCTGAGAAGAAGATCGTAAAGAGCCTTGTTCTTCATAGAGTCCTCGACGTAGTGGATCTGATGATACAGTCAGTTGGCAGGATCTCCGGCTAGCATAGTGTTATGATTTACCTGCTGTTCAACATTGAGGTGCGAGCTGCCCGGGCGGCCAATGCGGATGCGAATGTGGTTAGAACCGAGATAATTACGGGCAAGCTGGCGGCATTCCTTGTTGAAGGTGGCCGAAAACATCAAATACCGGTGATCATCATCCTCAGTAGCGTCTGGGTGTGTAAGTAATTTGGGACAGCGAGCTGATGTAATTTCACTAGAACTTACCTCCTCCGGACATGATCTTTTTGAAATCTTCCTCCCAGTCGGCATGCAGGAGCTCATCGGCTTCATCGATAACAGTGAATCTTCCGTGTCGTCAGTCTTTCAAGAAGTAGAAAATAAAGAAAATGCACATCTGTGTTTGGCTGAACATACCTAACGCGACGAAGCGACAGGATGTGGCCCTGTGACATGAAATCGATGATACGGCCTGGAGTACCGATTAGGATGTCACAACCCTTCTGAAGCTCCTCGCGCTGGAGACGAGAGGGAACGCCGCCATATGCGACACAGGGACGCAGCATGGAGCGGTAGCAGAGACGACGAGCATCGTCGAAGATTTGGGTCGCCAGCTCTCGTGTAGGGCACACGACGAGCACCAGAGGTTCGGCTCGAACACCATGAATCTTTGGGTCAAAGTCGACCCCGATGACATTGGGACGCGGGGCAGCCAGCTTTTTGGCTTTACCCATCAGCTTCGACAGGATGGGAATAAGATATGCCCCAGTCTTTCCAGAGCCTGTTTCTGTTAGTGACAAGTTAGTGGGAGTTGATTCAATGCTGACCTGTCTGGGAGATAGCAATCAGATCCTTGTCCATGAGCATGGCGGGGATCGTGTACATTTGGATGGCGGTAGGCGCAGCGTACAGACACAGAGAAATGTTCTCTTTCATGATGGGATGCAGGCCAGCGTTATCCCACTAAAATTGTTAAGCCGCAAAGGTCAGGGCCATAAAAAGGCAAGGAATGGACTATAACTCACATTGGCGACAGGGATCACACGCTCCTCGCTCTCAGTTCGAACCTCGATCTTGTTTAGACTGGGCATCAATGCTGGTTAGATGAGGAGCAGAAACACATGACAGGTCATGAGACATACACATCAAGTTTCAAACCGGCTTGGGTCATGTTCTCGACGTTGAAAAGCTGCTTTTCGAGCTCTTCGTTCTTCGGACCGACATCTCCATACTCATCGCTCCACTCGTAGCGTTTGGCATTGCCGGCCCACTCGGTGAATTCCTTACTGATGTAGTCTTCGTAGGTAAACGGAGTTCTTTCAGACCAACCTTTTGCGGCAACATCCTTAGTCGAATCATCAGTAGGACCAGAGAATGGGACATTTTCGGTGAGACTGAGGTCAGCGACGGCGGTGGCGCTGGCCGCCACATCGTCAAAAGATTCAGCACCCTCGACAGGATCGAAATCTGCCATCTCCTTTAGGGACGATGGAGACTGGTGATATCCGGTATTTGGGTGTTGCAAGTCCCGGGTTGGGAATTCAAAAACAGAAGAAAGATTGATGAACTGCTTCAGCAGCAGCTTACGAGACTAGCGAAGCTCGAAGGTAGAAATAGACAAGAAAGGTGGGAGTGAGGAAGAGTGAGAGGTGAGGAAGGAAAAGGAAAAGAGGGAGAAGAAGAGAGGGAGAAGAGTAAATAACACGTCCACACCCTCAGGCGCCGGGCAAACACATGCTAGAAGTATAATTGCCTAATCTGGAAGTTTCCAGCAAAAAGGTGCGCGAAAGTGACACCCGGGCACGTGCCTGATTTCCAAATTCACTCACGTAGGCTACTAGCTTTACTTGCTTTGGAGTTGTGGTCTATTGGATGTAGATGATTACTCGCAGGCCGTACATCTGGGGACCCCTAAGATCTATGGGACTTGGGCTCTCATAGGGAGTTGGATGAAAAATTCAAGTCTCAGAACTGCTTGAATAAAAACATAGATGCCTTGAAAATAGCTCCAATTTCATTTGATATCCTTAAGACGTTGTGATCTGGATACATACTTCTTGATTGGGACTAGCTTGTGACGTGTCGGCATGAACCCGAAGTCTAAAACAACAGCTTATATAGACAAGGCACAGAATTGTGTTAATCATTGAATTTTGGTCTACTGCATTTACCAGAGTCCATCGGAGAGTCCTACAAAGGTTTCTTTATATATTGATGAGTTCCCCCAAGAACCAGGAAGTAGTAGTTGGCGAATCCTAGCAGGGATTCTCGATATGCCTACATATTCCAGTAGGTGACTTCGGATTGGGAATCCAACATCCAACTCCGTCTACCACTGGACCTACTCTCCTTATAGGCGCTTGCCCAGGCTTTCTATTCCAGACGCTCGACAGTTCAAGGTTGACATGTATCTATGGTCGAGGCGTAGTGGTATAATAGTTTCCATACTATTGCATTTCCAAATGATCCTAGGTTTCGTGACGTGACGCAATAATAACCGGTGAAATCAAGACACAGTTATTTGTAGTATGGTTTCATATATTAGCTCACGGGGTCTCGGATGTAGAAGGCTTTCCTCGGCAGGGATTTTGTTGGGTGGATTGGTGGATCCCGATTTTGGCAGTTCGGGTAGAAGGAAAAGTGCGCCGTAAGCCTGGGCACAGTATCTCCAAGAGCTGCTCCCATCTCCTGTTCCCCCTGCTCTGCTCTACAACTTCAATTCTTTCATCATGGCTCCTGCCTCCGCCCACACGGAGTCTGACACTCGCCGGAAGCGTCCCGGGCGCCTGCCCAGGGTGGAGGAGGCTATCTCCAACCCTGGTGCCGTGAAGATCAATGTCACGGGCGCATTTATCGTCGACGATGACGATCGCTCCCGGAGCCCCGTCGAGGCCGACGGCGTGCACTATGAAAACAAGGATATCCGGCTTCCTCATCATACCGGCGTCGTGAGCCACGTCGCCGTTGATGTGAGTTCTTGATTTTACCTGCCCCGCACTGCGACCGTCACCCCCGCAATCTGCGGAAATTCTGAGGTACGACTGACCACACTGGCTATTTAGATTGGCGGTTCACTCGCCAAGCTCGTTTACTTTACTCGGGAGCTCGACGCAGAGGACAATGGCGGTCGCCTGAACTTTATCAACTTTGAAACCCACCGGATCGACATCTGCATCAACTTCATCCGTCAGCTCAAGGAGGAGCACGAACAGCGCAATGGCAAATCGCGCGATGAGCTGTGCGTCGTGGCTACTGGAGGGGGCGCATACAAGTTTTATGATAAGCTCAAGGAGGCGCTAGACGTCAACATTCTGCGAGAGGAGGAGATGGAATGTCTAATCATCGGTAGGTCCCGAGCTCTCCGGAATCGGATATCGGGACACCCCTCCTAACCACTCTCCCTGCCAGGCCTGGACTTTTTTATCACCGAAATCCCCAATGAAGTGTTCACCTACAGCGATGCCGATACCGAGCCGATGCAGTTTGCCGAGGCCCGACCAGACGTCTACCCTTATCTCCTGGTCAATATAGGCTCCGGCGTCTCCATGATCAAGGTGTCTGGCCCCAGGCAGTTCCAGCGTGTCGGGGGTACACACCTCGGGGGTGGAACCTTCTGGGGCCTGATGTCCTTGCTGACGGGCGCTCGCACCTTTGACGACATGCTGGCCATGGCGGATCGCGGCGACAACAGCGGCGTGGACATGCTGGTGGGCGATATCTACGGGATGGACTACACCAAGATTGGACTCAAGAGCACAGCCATTGCTAGCACTTTCGGAAAAGTGTTCCGCCTGAAGAATGCTGCCGAGCGGGATGCGGAGGACGGCGAGGGCCTCTACCACGACGATCACCCAGAGCAGAGCAACGGCGGTGTCAATTTCCGCCACGAAGACATGAGCCGAAGCCTCCTGTATGCCATCAGGTATGTTTTCAAATCATTCTGCTGCTTGGAAAACACAATGCTAATATGCACCAGTAACAACATCGGCCAGATCGCATATCTCCAGTCGGAGAAGCACGAAGTCAAACACATTTACTTTGGCGGCTCCTTCATTCGTGGACACCGTCAGACCATGAACACCCTCTCATACGCCATCCGATTCTGGTCCAAGGGTGAGAAGCAAGCGTACTTCTTGCGACACGAGGGCTACCTGGGAGCTGTCGGCGCTTTCATCCGGCGACAACCGCAGAACTGGGGTCGCAGGAACAGCGTCGATGAGGTGGTGGCACCGCAGGCGGTCCACAACCTCGTTCAAAACAATGTTCTTAACCAGCCAGAGAACAGCCAGTCCAGCTCATCATAGCAGACAAGGGCAATCTTTCTGTATCTTCACCACTTCTAAAGCATTGATACCCCTTTCTATACTTCATCAACCTTCCACATCTGTTGGTCTTTATAGACTTGAAAATAGCACGTTCTTTTGGTCTGATAAACGTGCTTAAGACATCTACGTGACCTTTGTCACTCCGCCTACTCCTGAAATCATCTCTCTTTTATTCCGATTCCATTGCCCTTCTGTGGGGATCATCTACGCACAGAAATGCAACAATATACCCTGGATCTATGGTGTTTATACACCTTGGCTATCCTAGGAGAGCTGTCAGCCGGATAGAACGGTGACAGGACTCGTATTTTATTTCAGCAGACCGTCATGTGGTAGTTAGATCACCATAAGCAATTACCCCGAATTCCTTATTTGCGCGAACAATTCCCTGAGAGAAGGTCTGTTCGCTACTTCGCCTGCACAGAAACAGATTGCTCGATCATGATGCAGTCTCTTGGAGAGTATTTAAGTCCCTTTTGATTTCTCGTTCCCTCTACCTTCATTCTTCACCTTTTCATGATTTTCCCGTGATCGTTCATTTTCTGCATCAACAACTTCACATCCATCTACCTTTTGTCCATTCCTCTCCATCTTCCTTGACTCGAATGCCCAAGAACGTCTTCCAATTTCGACACATCTCCTCGCCCACTTGAGCGTCCCTCTGCTCTTTCACTGCCTGATTCTTATCTCCATAATCTGCGGCTATCACCACGGAACCAGCTTATGTTACTGCCAGCTCATTTGCCGGCCAAACCCTTTATCGCATCATCTTGACCGGTGTTCCAGTGCCGGACCTTCTTGGCTGAATTCACAGCAAATTAACTTGGGATAGGAAGGATGGCCGATCAATAGCAGCCTAGCGAGCCTTCTTTCCAATCTTCGAGAATGGACTGCCCATTCACAGGCAGTATAGACATTCCAAATCCAACCACCAACGGTTCTCAGGCGCTGCCTGATCCCCCGCAATACCGACGTCAGACTCTAGAGCAGCGGCCCGTGGAGCCACTTAGCGACAGCTTACCAGAATCAAGCCTGCCATCTATAAAGTCTGAAATGGATGATGAAAATGCGCGCGACGCGAGCTGACCGAAAAAACGACAATGGCGCACAGTCTAAGCATAGCCAAGGGACGCAGAATAGCCTCTGAGAACTCCCTCTTTGGTTATATACACGCATTGTTTGAACCCGATGACTGAGATCTTCCAGAAAATACTTCAGACTGTTCTCCTCAAGGGGTCCAAAAGTCGTTGACTGGTCAAGGCTCAATGGGCTCGCAGGTCAATGATCTACTGAGTACCAGTATCACGCACTTCAATTCTGGTACTCTCATATTCAGGCGAATCTGGGGACCAGATAAGCCCCTTGTAGCTCGCATGCGTGATATTTCGGCAGACTGGCATGCCCAGAATCCAACAGTCCATCCACTTTGCGGGTATTCCTAGAATTATCCTGACTATGCCGTTTGGAAGTTTTCCAAGATCTTTGACCGAGATGGATCGAAGCTACAAACGTCTAAATTCCGTGTCCAAGTCGTGTTGTCCAAAGACCATGGCGGGCCTTCTGGTTACAATGTTATTATTGCATGCCGAGAATGAACGAGACAAGCTTGTAGCATGCCCAGGAGGGGATGCAGTGTCTGCAAAAGGCCGCAACACTCAAGGGGAGGAGTATCACATGGTGTTCTTGTTCGCATGGTTTGGGTTGAAGGAGCAATCTGAAATACAAGTATGTGCTATTCGAATTTCGCAACGGAACCCCTGTTCAACCGAATTTCATCCTTCTATGGTTGATGGTGTGCCTCGATCCACCCCAATTAAAGATGAGGGGTTGGACCCGCAGGACAACAGCCTCACGGTACCAGGGAGCAGGCATTTTAGCATTGCGAGGTACTGCAAATCGCAAGGTTATGAAAATGAGGCCGTCCGTGAATCTGCCAAATCCAGCACATTATCGTCGGGGCCACAAAGCTCCCTGATCATATCTTTGCCCTTCTTCAGAACTGGCACTTTGCCCATCCAGCTATTATCCCTCCTTGCTCGACTGACGCTCGCTACAGGAGGCCTTTCACGGGTGAATCATGGCAGGTTTTTGATCATGTTACTTCTCATTCCACGCCCTCAAGCTTGCGATTGCACTTCAGGGTCATTGCGGAGACCGACTGCATACGTGTATTTTCTGTAGCTGAAGACGACGTGCAAACTGTCTTCCAAAAAGCCAGGGAGTTCTATGGCATGATGGGATTGATTGGAAAATTTGCACTCGTGTGCAAATTCCCGGCCTGCAAGAAAAACGCTTCATCGGAAAGACTGCCAGGATGAGTTTGATATTCTATGTCGCGACATCAGGGGCCTCTCTATAAGCCACCACATTGTCCAAGCAATAGAAATCAGGCTCGCAACATCTTGACATGAGCTGTGAGGGAAATGTACCGACTTAACTCTGGGTGTGGAGACAACTTCTGATGCGAAGCTCCCGATGCTGATGCTTCCCAGGATGACCGGTATGTTTCTGGCGTGGATTACGGCGTCAATGCGGTAGACTTCAAGTACTGAGGTGCACAGGCTACTTCACTCGGGATTTCAGATGCCAGTCCTGATATCGAGCAATAGCAGCTGTTTTCCATATGGCTAACCTGACGCAAGCGACGTTGAGGGACACATCGCCATGATGATTTTAGTGCGAATTCAGTAGGAGGTCCATTCAAAGATATCACAGACGATTAAATCATATTAATCATGCAGTCAACTACCTAGTCAATTGTGTATTCGAATCACCAAGTTAGATCTGATGCCAGATTGAGAAGGCACCGTATAGCGGTATATCACATGACCACCCATCACATGCACGTGGGATTTCGTGACAGGTGAAGCTAAGTCTACGTAGCTGGGTCCTTCCTTTCCAACGCCATGCTCCGATGTTAGTCGCATCAGCTCGATGACTTCTCCACCCTCATCGCTGTCCCCATTGCCCCCGCCCATTCCCGTCGACACGCATCCCTATCGAGCCCCGGGGTCCAATGCTCCTGAACAGGGGCGCGTCCCCGACCCCAATCGTCTCGCGCCGGAGGATGCATACTTTGCGACATCATTATCCAGGATCCGCTCGGCGCCTGTGAACTATGATGAAAATCTGCGCTCCTTGAATGGCGACGGCACCGTGTCTACGTTGCGGCCTCGCGGGGTACTTGGCACGGATCCTAGTCGAAAGGATGTGAGGAAGTTGGGTGCTGGTGGTCGTCGGAGACGAAAGGGTGCCTGGAAGAAGCTTCTATGGGTGAAGCAAACTTGTATGCTTCGATGCTGTGGTCTCTAGGAGATTGTACTGACGGAGCGGGACAGATCCGGACAACTACACCGATACCGAAACCTTCCTTGACCACCTTCAGCGAAACCCGAGAGTACGCCCATACGATTTTTGGCCGCTAGTCTCAGATTCCACCGTTATCGTTCAACATGTCTGCTCGGTTGTCATATTCGTTTGCTGCTTTGTCGGAATCGTTCAAGACCGCGTGAGCCCAGTCTCCATTGTCTGCTGGGGAAGTGTCGGAACTGCCATGGGCTGGATCCTTTGGGATAATTGGATTTGGATTGAGCAGTCGGAACTTTCTCACGGTGCCACCGGTGCAATCGGTGACGATGGCTCCAGTTCAAGCTCCATGGCGAGTGCTGCTAACCGGTCCGACAACGACACCCGGGCTCAGGGCAAGAAAGAGAATCCAATTCACGGGCTCGGCTTGACAATGTCAGGCAACGGGTCCAAAGAACATATTCCCCAGCGAAGCCCAGAATTGAACGGCATGCTGGATCCTTCTTCCTCCATTGGTGCTTCGACTGCTGCATCTAGTGCCTTGGCTGGCAGCGAAGAACCTCGGGACATTGACCGGTCTTCATTGTTCTCGTCACGCAACCGCCAGCGGCTATCGACGGTTAAGTCGGCCTTTTTGATCTACTTTTCACTGCTGGGACTCAGTCCTATTCTAAAGTCCCTTACCAAGTCTACCGCCAGTGACTCTATCTGGGCAATGAGTTGCTGGCTGTTAATCATGAATATATTCTCCTTTGACTATGGAAGCGGCGAAGGCGCAGGCGCCACCAAATTCCCAGCTTCTCTTTCGACCAACGCGGCCGTGATGGCCTCAACGGTGCTAGCGTCCCGTTTACCATCTACCACCCACGTGTTCAGTCTGATGCTCTTCTCTATGGAAGTTTTCGGACTATTCCCTATCTTCCGTCGGCAACTGCGACAGAAGTCATGGACCGGCCATATTCTCCTTTCCCTCGCTCTGGTTATCATTGCCGGAGGCGCAGTGGGCATGACCCTGAGTGGTGGATGGGCATCCGCCATTATCGGGTCTGTCCTCGGCAGTATTCTTACTGCACTGACCATGGGCGGCTGCAGCTGGTGGCTTATCAGCCTGCAGAAATACAAGAATGTGGTCATCGGTCCTTGGGATCCAGCACGTCCAGTCATTCGGCGACATTGGAACTAAAATATTGTCCGGTGCACAAGCAGCTTTGCCAGTGTCATAGATCCGGCGTTCTGGGATTTGTTTTTTATACCCCTAGATAACTGCATTCTTGTTTACAGAATCTCATGCATTAACAGTATCGCATGTCCATCAGCTCGTAGTACAAGCGCCTCCCAACGAACCGATCTCTCGGTATACTGGCCAGACCCATCAGCTTCAAAGATGACCTCCACTTCTGAGCTACGCTTACTCCTATTAGATATTTACGTGTATATTCCGCTGTCTAGAGGAATGCAGGCGAGAGGGTGATGAATGCACGGCAGATCTAGCATTCCACCACGAATGCGATCCACCTTAGCCTCCTTCGACACCACTTCAGCTCTCCAATTCGCCGCTCGGCTCACATATACTTCAAAAACTAGATACTGTACACCTACCATGCTTTGCGCTCATAATATCTGCTCAGAGTCGTTGATTCCGGGGTCCAAGCCGGCGCCACCCGGTTTGCCTGACATTCCAACACCCTTCTTCAGCGTGAACTCCCCTTTCCCCAGCGTCGCTCGTGTAATTGCCTCGCGAAATTCTTCCCTCGTGTGCAGGGATGAGCTACGTGCTCCACAGGTCACTCCATCGACAGTATAGTATGCCTCGTATAGCTGAAGGCATGACCCCTTCGGGCTCTGAGGCCAGAACGCAGAAGACGATCATCCTGAGCATATTTACAGTATATAGTAGCGTTCTTCTGCATTTACGTGTTTGTTAGGACTTTCCCTTCCTCCCGTCCCTGTTCGCGGTGGCCATTTGTAGTGTGCTGCCTTTATACTTGTCGACCGCTGAGACATCCGTTCTTGAATCTATTTCTGCATACTTTTTTTCTTCTTTCTCAGCGCCATCGTGTGGCCAATTCCGCCATGTTGAAACAACTTGCTCTCGGCCTGTTGGCCGTCCAGACCGCTGTTAGCATGCGGTTTGCCATGTATATTGACGAGTGAGTATATCAACAAACTACTACCTTGTGATATCTCTACTAAGGAATATAGATATCACACGACCGATCTTCCCGGCTCAGACAAAACAACCGATATCGACCATGCCATCATGGGCTTCGCCCCGACGAAGCTGTTCAACTCGGATTCCCCGCCCTCATTCAAACCCTTCGAGGACGTGGCCACCATGCGAAAGCGCTTCAGCCCCAACACCAAGGTTATGATCGCCATCGGTGGATGGGGGGACACAGCAGGTTTCTCCGAGGGGGCCAAGGACGACACAAGCCGCGAGCGCTTCGCGAAGAACGTAGCCTCCATGCTAAATGACAACGGGTTCGACGGTGTCGGTATGAAAAGCCCCTAAAACATGCAAAACACAGAATTAAGTCCCTCCTACCAGATATTGACTGGGAATACCCCGGCGGCAACGGCCAAGACTACAAGCAAGTCCCCAACTCCGACAAAGTCTCCGAAATCCAAACCTACCCCAAGTTCCTCGCCGCTTTGCGTAAGGAAATCGGCAACAAGACACTCTCTATCGCCGTTCCAGGCCGTAAGCAGGACATGATTGCTTGGAGCAAAGAGACGGGCCCTGAGATCTTCAAGTCTGTCGACATGGTCAACGTTATGAGCTATGACATTATGAACCGTCGTGATAACGTTACTGCGCACGCTAGCAGTGTTCAGGGCTCGCTTGATGTTATCCAGGATTATCTTGACTTTGGCGCCGATCCGGAGATGCTTAACCTTGGTTTTGCGTACTACGCTAAGTGGTTCACCACTGACCCGAACTCGGATTGCGAGGAGCATCCTCTTGGCTGCAAGGTTGTCAAGCTGGAGAATGATGATGGGAGTGATAATGGGAAGTCTGGTGCTTTGACTTTTGAAAAGAGTACCATGTCCGCGCCTCCCAGTAATCTGGCGACTTCTACCAATGGCAAATGTGGTTCTAGTGATGGGAAGTGTCCCGATGGCCAGTGCTGCTCTGCCTACGGTAATTGGTATGTTACGGATGATCCACGCGTTAAAGATTCCCAGGGACTCGAACTAATTGTAAACAGTGGCTCTGGGGATGACTTCTGTCAAGCGGGCTGTCTTTCGGACTTTGGCACTTGCAAGGGTGTCTCGATTACGGACTCGTGGCGGCGTGCTGAAAAGGATGGTAAGACTGATGAGAAGGAGGGCGGTCAGTACTACTGGGACAAAGAGAGCAATCTCTTCTGGACTTGGGATACTCCGGAGTTGATTGGCCAGAAATTTAAGGATATTGTTGAGGCTAAGAAGATTGGTGGTGTCATGGCTTGGAGTTTGGGTGAGGATACTTATAAGTTTGCTCATCTTGAGGCTATGCAGAATGGTATCAAGTCTGCTACTACTGAGCAGGATACTAATGGCGTTAGGAAGCCTGCGGTTGGGGATGTGAAGCCTGTGGATAAGGGTGCTAAGATGGCTACGAAGCAGGGTGTTTCGCAGCACGCGTGAATTGATTGATGTTGATTTGGGAGGTTTGAAAAGACCGCCTATTGATGCCTTTTTTTATGTTCCTTAAAACATACTAATAAGATGCTATCTTGAACTAGGTGCCACAATATTGGTATTTACACCTCACCATCTTTCATCTTCGTTCCTGATTGTTTCATAGCATAGCTTAGTACCAGTAGACGTATCGCAACTGCCATGAAGCAAGAAACTAGATCAAGAAAAAATCAAGTTAATTAATGGGTATCAAAGAAAAGAAAAAAAGGTGCTACGAGAAATCCCCGAGGAATTCACCGCGCCCGCTGTCTCTGCCACCAATGCTTCTCACTCAGCACCAACATCTCCCGCTCTTGATTACTCCATGCCCGAAGTTGTCTCTCCGGACCCACTAGACGCACGCGACCGCGTCCACGGTGCGGATATCGTTCACGTGTACAGCATTTGATGGTGAGCTCGAGTAGCTCAAGAATGAAATAGGCGATCGGGACTAGAACGAATAACCCTAAAGCGACAGACTCGGGACCATGTTTATCGATGACGTCGAGTAAGTCTGCGGGTTCGATATAGGTGATGCGGGATGAGGTGCAGGTTTGCTCCGCAGGTGATTTTGCAGCGTCTTGTGGATCGTCTTTGGAGATAGGCTTTCCCACAAATGAACCATAGTGACTTGAGTGCAACCGAGGATGGGATTGGTTTCTGCTGGCCACAGTTGTTTTACCGGTATTTGAACCTGTTTGTGATTCAGATCGGAGGCGAGCAATGTACTGCTGGAAAGTCGGTCGGGTTGTCGAGTCTTTAACGGTGAGAGGCATTTGCGTCCGAAATACCTCCTTTCCCTGAGAGACTGTAGTCGCTGTACCACCAGTGAACAGGACTTTGATCGGTAGTCCGACGGCCATGGTCACGTATACCAGCACGGAGATACAAGGGGTGACCTTCATGGTGGCAAGGGCCCCAGGGAAAGTCAGGGATGAAATGACATGAGCTCAGTGTTAGCATTGGTGTCAGGGACTTGGATTTAAATGCTGGAAATTCGCCGAGATGGTGTGAATGTTGGACACCAGCAGTGAGGACATGTGGTCGATTCCGCGCTGTGATTGGTTTCATATGGACACTGTTATTGCGACCCCCCTTGCTATATTAGGGAACATAATGGGAACAAAAGCAATGTCCCGATCAGATAATCCAGAGTGTCGTGTTAATGACTTGGGTAAAATACTAGTGGCGACTACTAAAATGAAAACCGAGAAGGTATATCCGATTGTAGCGGATGAATGCGTATATCAAAGAATTCGCTAGAATAGTGGAGTTATCTACACAGGCTCCACCAACGAGTTAGCTATTCTCTCCCATAGATCGGTAGACAGGTATCCCTGGACCCAGTAGCCATCTTCATGTCCATCTCCCTTCCACAAAAGCAATACATCGTCCACGACAAACCCAAGACGTCTAAAAAGCCCATAAAAATTCACTCTTGCATCCGCAAGCACCGGATGATTACCTTGAATCTTGAGATCAAAAAAGGGCTGCTTTGCCCAAGAAGCCACAACAAGCTGTGTAGATTTCGAAGCTAACTTCCGTGGAACCAAGGGGCCCTTTTCCATGCGAGAATGCTGTTCCATAATCTGATGAAGACATAATGGCTCTCGAGCATTATCGATAGTCTGCCGAATATGCACTGCCCTATCAACCAAAGCAGTGGTATCATTTTGAGATCTCAGACCGTTAAATTGTCGTGATTGAACAGGGATCAAAAACCAGGGGTTTCCAAAAGCTGCCTCTGTCTCCAGATAACGCTGGATGTTCATGATGATACTAAAAGTCGAAGGAAGGGTTGGTTCGATTGAGGCTTGTTGGTAGAGAAAAGCTAGGACGAGATCGTGTTCTGTAACACGGATGCCACGCTTTTCAGCCTCAGCCGCCCATGTGTTGATTGCTGCTTGGGGTATCTGGAGGGTCATGTTAACTCGTCGTAAATTGTGACGAGCTTTATCTTGTAGTTTCTGTCGGACAGAGCCTAAAGCACGTCGGAGAAAAGCCGACCAGCCCATGCTGAATGTTTCAGCGTGGAGGCGTGCAATTGGGCTATCATTGACGTATCTTGACTGTTCGAATGCCTTCTCGATGAGGGGATGCTTCAGTTTTAGTGGTGGTCGAAAGCTTGACACCTTTGTTGGTTGGTATCCGTCCAGTATGGAGCAATATGCTTTTGCTATTCCGAGCATTGCTGGATAGTAGTTAGAGATTATTTCTCAATTATCTTGACTTTCTGGAGAGATACCATTCGCATCACCAAATGGACCTTGGACTTTGAAGCGCAAAATACTTCCATTAAGCAAGACCACTGTTTGAATAGTGACGACGCACTGTCGCAGTAATTCGATAATATTAGATTTGGAGTCCAGGAAGTCTTTCACATGTGAAAGTTCGACTTTCTTCACGGCGTCGTTAATCGATGATATTTTCACGACATCATCAACGTGGAGATCGAGTTCCGTGCCTTGCCAGAACTTGGATAAATTATCTTCATTGCGTGAAGGTTTTATCTTGGTTCGCTGTGGCCTGGTGAGTATTGTTCAACGGGAAAAGATGGATTTGACCGCTCAC
Organism: Penicillium decumbens; assembly: GCA_027569385.1. Classification (NCBI taxonomy): domain Eukaryota; kingdom Fungi; phylum Ascomycota; class Eurotiomycetes; order Eurotiales; family Aspergillaceae; genus Penicillium; species Penicillium decumbens. Next base: position 120,355 of record JAPDEZ010000029.1, read on the forward strand.
CAAAATGTTCAGTTTCCCACCCAGTATAGGCAAAGTTGAGAGGAGGACATTCGCTGCGTTTCTGAACTCATCAAGGCTGATTCCAGCATGAAAGATCAGAATGAGGTCGTTTTCTAGGAAGCGGGCAAGGCCCTTATCGAGGACGGTTAGATCCAATGCCATTCTCATTTAGACAAGTGTTCGGTCTCTCTGCTGGACATGTTCAGCAGCAGGCCATTCTACTCGAACTTGAATTTAGCAGGGAGCTTCTTGTTTGGGCTCTCATTCCTCATTTGGCACAGTTTTCAATCCATTGGTATGCCAATTTAAGGGATGACGTCTCTTGAAACTTGAGAGGCTCCCGTGGAATGTCAGCAGGTTGAACACGCCGAGAAGTGTGTACAAAGTGCAAAAGCTGCAAGGAAAATGGATGATCTGATCGGGACATCGCTGTTGTGCGTCTATTAAATTTTGGTATATCGAAATATTATACAATCCAAAACTCCATAAGCCAAGCGGCTCATGCAATCACTTCTCATCATTGATCATGCCATACTCCCGACCTCTCGGCGACTCGGTACTCCTCCGGAATAACCGGCCACTTATCAACACCGTCAAGGAGCGCAAGTGCCATACCACCACTGAGATGGACCTGGACATGGCAGTGCAGCAGGAATGCTCCCGGGTTGACGACATGGTATCTGATGGCCAGCCACGTCGGTCCCGTCGAGGCAGGAGGAGTCGCAAAAGTGTCTCTGTACTGGGGGTTCTTCAGATTGAAGCTCTCGGGAATATGCTCCATAGCCTCGGCCACGGAAGTGTAGTTCCAAACACCTTGGCCCTGGCCTATGACGTAGTACTTGTTTGAATGCTTGTGGATGGGGTGCGGAGGTTGCAAGGGCTGGTACACGTAGAAAATGAGATCTACCCAGGTGTCGTTTTTGGTGTGGATGGTGAGATCGCTGTGAGCGAGGGAGCTGTTGGGGTGATAAAGTAAGGGCTTGGCTTGCTCGAGGGCCAATGGGAAGGTGGAGTTGCCCAGTGTCCATCGATAGGAGGTGTGATAGTGGCCGATTCGCAAAACGTGGGTTTGGGCGACATCCTGCGAAGGAGCTGAAGATGGGAATGGGATGATCTTTGACTCGTCGAGAATGACAGTCTCGGCAGTGGTGTTTGATCCGGTGATGGTTATTGATGGCTTCGAGGGGCCATTTTTCACTTTTAGATGAGGCGCACCAGGAGTGTTGTACGAGAGGGTTGCGGTGGTGTTGAGAATCTGGTTCACGCCATAGTTTACCAGGCGGACTGAATAGTCGCCCAATGGCTTGTCGAGCTTGACCATGACTGAATACCGGTTTCCGTTGGCTAACGTTATAGCGTCGACCTCCACCGGCTCAACGTATTGGCCCTCGACGGCGTAGACAATCATCTTGTGCTCGTCAATGGAGAAAATCATGGTCGCCACTCCGGCAGAGCTGATTAAATCATAGCTCACATAGCCGTGAATAGGATCAACCTTGAACACCTCACTAGGGCCCTGGTGCGACTTGCATCCTGAGAAGACAGTGGGTGGAAGGGCATTCAGGTTGTGAGAGTAAGAGCCCTCCGCGATTGCATTCGAGGGAGGTAAACATCCAATATCGGTCAGACTCTGTCCTCCAAGGACCATCTTCTGTGGGGCAGTGGTGTACTCGTCAAGCGTACTTCTGCTTAAACAGTGGATCGAACCCTTGCCGTTGATCATGAGCGCATTCGAGCAGAAAGCATCGCGTCGACTGGCCTTCTCGGCATTCCACAGCTGCTCCGAGGTCAACTGGCGCCAGTCGGAAAGCAAAACAGGGGAGGTTCGTTTTTCGGCTTGTTCCAATTGTCGCTGCTCGATTGGGTTTTCGGTGATCAAATGAAATGGGTTCTGAACCGAGTCATCGGGGCTGATATAGATCGGACCGTAGAGACCATCTTCAATTTGTCCCCGGGTGTGGGCGTGGTAAAAGTAGCTTCCGTATTGCGCTGCAACCCATTTGTAGACAAACTTGCCGCCGGGAGGGATGGGCTTCTGCGACAGACCCGGAACTCCATCGGACCACGGTGTGCCCGTCTGGTCAATCCCTAAGAACAAAGGCAAATTAGATAGGAACGACGTTTGGACATATCGAGCATGATTTACCGTGGAAATGGATCGTGGTCGCATTAGGAAGGTTGTTGTTGACATGAAATTCAACGTTATCACCTTGCTTCAAGCGAAGTTCAGGGCCTGGGAATTGGCCATTGGTGAAAATCATCTTTCTGGGAGCACCGGGAGCATCATGCCAGTTTTCCCAGGTCAAATTAGCCTCAAATCGAACCGTGTTGGACTTGGCCGGTAGGACGTTGCCATGGGCCCATTGGGCAAGGCCCAAGAATGCCAAAGCCCCCAAGTTGCAGAAGGATTTCATCTTGCTCCAGCTGGCCGGCTTTGCAAACCAACAATGGGAAAGCGCTCCTTTAACTTATACGAGGGATCAAAAAAAAAAATAGCTACAGTAACCCAATTTACGGAGTACATATGTACTGGGAATTCCTATCGGATGGAACGGACCACCCCTTCCAACATCGGCCCCTTAATTGCCTGTGAAATGCCGGACCCAATCGTGCCATGAAGCTATTTACTACGGACTCGACCTTTGTGGGCCCGGCTGAATAATTAGTGGGCCCCAGTCGATCCGGCAATAGTGATCACGTTCGGGATCTGGGGACAGTCAGTCAATCCTGCAAATCCCGCAGCTTTGATAAGACGCTAACTCTCGGCACTTCTTGCAGATCTCAGCTCCACTCTTCGATCTGAGCTCATCTTGAACGAACCTGATTGGAAAGGTCGGTGTTTGGTCTTGGTCAGATTATTTGTAATGGTAATGATTGGTGAGATAGGGGTAAACTAGTTATTTAGTCAGGAATTAGTTCAGCTGAACATTAGTTAGTTACTGTAGAACGAGGCAGGTCATGTGGTAAGCGACTGACTCGTCGGGAACCGGCATCTTGGCATCTTCCAAATTGTCCTGCAATTAATCTGTGTATCAGTTTTTGGCGCAGCTGAGCTGTTCCTTTTTCACCGCCAGGACATTTTGACAAAAAAAGTCTTATTCTGACTATAATAAATAGATAAGTTGTAACAAATACGTAGAATGAACGTTGACGATCCCTGACAATGCTGAAATGTACAGTAACAATACATGTTATGGTACCAGTGTCAGCTTGAGACCCCGGCAGACAACACATGCAGGCCTGCAGAAGCATCCTTGCAGGTATCTCTGTTGGCAACATGCTATTTGCCTACCTCTTCCGCCTGGTCAGCTTGACATGACATGCCCCCGGGTTCATATTGAACCTCTCAACAAAAGGCAACTCATCTTGTAAGAGCTCCACCTCGTATCTGTTCACCACCGTGGCGACGACCTTGGTAAGCTCAATCATCGCCAGGTTTCTCCCAACGCAGCCCCTACCGCCGATCGAGAATGGCTGAACGTATTCCTTGAGATTGGGCAGTTGCTTCTCATCAAACCATCTTCCAGGATCAAATTCATCGGCATTGGGGAAGAGATCCGGATGCCTATTCAGCTCCAGAATCGGGGCGGAGACGGTGACGCCACCGGGGATGAAATGGCCACAGATGGTTGCTCCTTGGGGAGGCGTCATGCGTGGGAGGCCGATAGCGACGGGAGGGCGAAGGCGCAGCGACTCATCAATACATGCCCTGAGATAGGGGGATGCCATGAGCTTGTCGAAGTGTGGTGTGGTCTCGTCCGCAGCCATGATACCCTCGAGCTCCTGGCGAAGTTTGCGGAGCGTTAGTGGGCGTTTGGCCAGCAGGAAGAGTGTATTTGTCAATCCGCTAGCTGTGGTGTCGCTTCCGGCGTTGAGCATGATTCCTGCTTCTGCGATCTGTTCGCCGTGAGGCATCGGAGAGCTTCGGCCCTTGGGGGTTTCTTCAAGTTTGGAGAAGAAGTCGACTCGGTCTCCTTTACCAGCTTTGATGCGCATATTTGCCTTGTATGTGCACATAGCTCCGAAGTCTCGCAGTGAGTTAGCTCCGTGGGCTCGAATGAGGCCGAAGACGTTCTTGATGAGAGAGGCAAGACCTGGCCTGGCGTGGCCCATAAAAGCAGCATATGTAGTTGCATCGTGGAACGTCTGGACAATGTTGACGGGATAGGTTGAGCCGTCTTCTCTCTCACCGAACGTGAGGTCGTCGCCTTTCTCCAGGAAGCCGAACGGTTGCGAAAATGCTAGGCTGGAAATGGCATCGAATGTGAAGAGATTGAACCAGTACCTGATGTCAAGATCCTGGGCCAACCTCTTGTCCAGCGCCGCGATAAGCTCGGTGAGGACTTGGTTGATGACCTCTTCCATGGTCAGAATGTAATTGTGGCTGAACACGTGGCTCATGAGCCTTCGCTTCCCCGAGTGCTCAGCTCGGTCAACCGCATTGGCAACATCGCGGTACTCGCCGGCAATGTTGTCATAATAAGGGGCCTTTATAACAGCAGATCCGTGCCCATAGATGTCTTTCAAGGCTTGCGGGTCCGTGAATGAGACATGATGGGGCTGGATTCGCACAATCGGCCCAAGGCGGCGGTGTGCCTTGTGTATTGCCTCGTACCGGTTGTTTGTCCAGTGATATCGGAGAGCCCACAAGTCTGAAAAGCCAGCGATACCAGGAGAAGGAAAGCGTCGCAGCTTCTTCGAGTCCACGAGGTATTCGATAATGGGGTAGAAGATCAGGAGCACGATGGCCCCTGCCACAATGGGGAGTACAAGCGCCATGGTGATGCTGTACGTGTCGCCTTGGTGAAGCCAAAATATGGCTTTATCTCGAGGATCTGGCGGTAGCCTCGACCTGGAAGCGTGGATGTCTGCTTTATGTTATGGCGAGAGTCCAACATGAAATAATGGTCAGAAACAATGGCATTATCTTCCTCATGATCCGATCTGTCACCATACTTGTGCGCATGTCCCATAAAGGAAGCCTCCCGGTGAGTAGAACAGACAGACTCGTCTACCAGCTCCCCCGCGGCCAGCGAGACATCTCGCCGCGGGATACTCCATGTCGTTAGAGGACCGCGGCGATGATTGATTCCCGGCTAGACAGTGTTGGTTTCCGTATGGAGAAACTCGCGGCGGTGCGTAATCTGCTCCGGCAGCATGTCGAACGAGGGACCACTGCGATTTTTGCACGGTGCCCTAGCCATTCTACTTCCGGTCATGAGTTCGAAAGTTCACGGGTGCCATGATGGGTTTCATCGGTTAGGGTTGCCAGTCGCTTGATTGCCGGGTCGGGAATCTGTGAAGAGAGTCAATAGTCCGAGCTCTTCCCCAGATTACGGCACGTGGGTCTGGGGTAGTCTGGGGTCACATGTCCCAGCTCGTGGGCAGCAAGTTGGGCCGGGATCAATCCCACGACCTCCTGCGATTATTATTGCCGGATGTCTTCAAATCTTAACCGCACTAGGCAAGCCGCGGCGAGAGTGGTGCCCCCCCCCCCCCCGAACGCTGATAGTCTATACGCGATGATCGGGATGATGCGGTGGCGCACACTTTGCATGATCTGGGGTATAGCCTTCCGGAACTAGCTAGCCCCCTTTAGGCGAGGAATGCCTTTTGAATTCCTTCGCAAGGATACTTTGTGAGCTTCAACTTGCAAGTCTTCCCTGAAGTCTGCTGATTCCATGACATCCCTTCATACCTTCGTGAAACCGGAACAGAATAATATACCTGCATGCATCCACTCTTAACATCCATCCGTCCCCTTTTGTTATCAATATTGCGGGCACTGAAGAAGCCCAGTTTACATTGATCAGCACACTCTGGGAAGTGTTCGCCTCTCTCGATATGTCTCCTCTCAGGACCAGATTTGAGAGCCGTCTGCAGGGCAAGCTGCTGGTGAATCTTATCACCGTGGTTTGCTCTATTGGCTTCTCTCTCTTTGGCTACGACCAGGGAGTCATGGCCAATTTGATAGGTGCCGATAACCAATTCGGCATAACCTTCGATCACCCTGACGCCAGCCTGCAGGGCACAATCGTGGCTATATATGAGCTGACGGCGTTCGTCGGCAGCATCGCTGTTATCTTCGTGGGCGACTGGCTCGGCCGACGAAGAACTCTGAATTGGGGCATCTACATGCAACTCCTCGGCGTCGTCATCCAATGCTCGGCCTACTCTGTGGCCCAGCTCATCGTCGGGCGCTGCATCACAGGAATTGGTATCGGGATACTCACGGCGGGCGTGCCGGTTTACCAGGCCGAGTGCTGCCCGGCCCACGACCGAGGCCGGAATGCGTGCATCTTCAACTGGATCTGCATCTGCGGCGTCACTTCATCGTATTGGATCGGTTACGGGTCTTCTTTTATCTCGAACCAGGCGCAATGGCGCTTTCCAGTTGCGTTCCAGGCCGTCTTTAGCGCTGTAATTCTCTTCATGGTTCATATTCTGCCGGAGAGCCCCCGGTGGCTGGTTCATCACGGGTTCACAGACGACGCGAGGCGTGTCATCGCGCGACTCGTCGGCAAGAACGTGGCCCTCGATGATCCCAGAGTCCAGAACCTGCAGGAGGAGATCCAGATCGCCGTGGCCACGGAAAAGGAGGCCGGCAAGATGAGCATCAAAGAGATGTTCTCAGGCGGCAACCTCCGAAACGGCCGGCGGATGCTGCTATGTCTGGCGGCTGGGCTTGGCTGCCAGATGAGCGGTATCAACCTAATTACGCAGTACGCGCCCATCATCTTCCAGAACTCAATCGGCATGAGCCGCTCTGTATCTCAGCTGGTTGCTGGCTTCAACTCGCTGGAGTACATGCTGGCAACGATCTTGCCCATCTTCTACATCGAAAAGGTTGGGCGACGGAAGGTGCTCATGTGGGGAGCATTCGGGCAGTCCATGACCATGATGGTGCTTGCTATTACTGTTCATGACGGCGGCTACGGGGCCAGCATTGTCGGTGCCGCCATGCTCTTCCTCTTCAACACCATCTTCGCCCAGGGCTGGCTGACCTGCCCTTGGCTGTATGCCTCGGAGATCTGCACGCTCCAGCTGCGAGCGCGCGGCGCAGCCATGGCGTCTGCCGGCTTCTGGATCATCAACTTCGCCGTGGTGGAGTTCACGCCATCGGCTATTGACAACATTGGATGGAAGACGTACATTATCTTCACCGTCTTCAACGCCATGTTCATCCCGCTCGTCTATTTCTTCTTCCCGGAGACGACGGACCTGCCGCTTGAGGACGTCGACTACCTTTTCGAGCCCAAGGGCTTCACGGCCGGCGCCCGCGGTGAAGCTAGGAAGGGCATCCAAATGCGACACGACGAGGAGAATGCGCGGCGAAGGGAGGAGATTGACGTCAAGTCGGAGAAGGGCGAGGCTGAGCATCATGAGATGGCGACGGACGGAAGCCTTTCCTCCTAGAACGAGTCATAGCTCGATCGTTAAGCCGTTGTTGATGATATCAGAAGGGTTAAATATACGCAAGAATTTGGTATTGCAGGAAGGCGCCCTTTGTCCAGCCAATGTCTGGATGGATGATCTGCCGAAAGGGGTTATTTGCGCAGACGGTTTTAAGGTAGTCAAATACCACTTTAGATAACTACCGGTGCGCATGAATGGATCATCAAGATTCCGACTGTCCCTATCTACGTAGCTAAACCACAGCCCAGGGAACGGGCTTGGCAGAATGGACAGGGAAACAGGACCAACCATTGACTCTAGTTTGCTATTGTGAAAAGATCTCTAAATGAGGTGTACAATAGGTGGGAACTTCGGTGCCCATGAAATACACTATGTTATTTTCTATTGTTTTACTACTTTTATTTATTCAACGAGCGATATATCATGTGGCCATTGCAAGGTACGATGATGACCTGAAACATCCAGACCCGTAAATAGTAAGTAGCTTGCTTCCGGCACTCGGCCGATAAGAAGTTGCCAAAAAGGCGTCGAGTCGTCCGCATTTGGCTCCCACGTGCTCAACGGGAGAGCCAGAGCTAGCTGTCTATCAGCTACCCCGCGCTTTTCGTCATGAACGCGGGGGAATGTGGTCCAAGCGAGCGTTTAGCCGGGGATCCATGACCCCTTAGACTCGGACTGGTAATCCGGCACGAGCCTGGGCGGCCGTCTCGGCGCGAACAACCTTTTCCGGCCAGGATCGACTGTCGAAGATGCGCGCCACGGCTTTGGAGATCTGGAGTTGATGGCCGAGGCAGCGGACGGGTTAGTATATATCCGAGGCCATGGACGGGGACGACCACTGGTTCTCAACAGCAGTGCTCTTGGGATCATATCTTCGGTTCTTCTGCTTTGGTATCATCAGAAAGTGCAAGAATGGCTCACAACGGTGTCAACGGCCACAGCGTAGCCGTGCGAGAATTCAACCCCGGAAACATGCAGTATCGATTCTTGGGACGGACTGGCCTCAAGGTCTCGGTCTTGTCGTTTGGATCGTGGGTGACAGGTACGGTCCCTGCTCATGGCTGGAGCTCCCATTTAGCGTTTTTCCTCCTAACACTGTGACAGTCGGTGGCCAAGTCGGCCAGGAGACCAGCAAGAAGTGCATGCTGGAGGCCTTCAACCACGGCGTCAACTACTTCGATACGGCCGAAGTCTATGCTTCTGGAGAGTGCGAGAAGGTCTTCGGCCAGGCCCTTCGTGACCTCGGCTTCAAGCGCAGCGACATAGTAGTCTCGACCAAGCTCTTCTGGGGCGGCCCCGGACCCAACGACACTGGCCTCTCGAAGAAGCACGTCTTCGAGGGCATGAACGCGTCGCTCAGCCGGCTCGGTCTGGATTATGTCGACATTGTCATGGCTCACAGGCCCGACGCTCTGACGCCGATGGAGGAGATCGTCCGGGCCTTCACCCAGATTGTTCAGTCTGGCAAGGCCCTGTACTGGGGCACGTCCGAGTGGAAGGCCCACGACATCGAGCGGGCGCACCACATGGCTGCCATTCACAACCTCATCGCGCCTGTCTGCGACCAGCCCCAGTACAACGCATTCTGGAGAGACCGCGTCGAAGATGAGCTGCGGCCGATTCTGCGCAACTACGGCTACGGTCTGACTATCTGGTCCCCGCTGGACAATGGTGTTTTGACGGGCAAATACAATGACGGCATTCCCGAGGGATCACGGCTGACCGGGGCCGACGCGGCTTCGTCAGACAAGCAGAACATGATTAAATTCGGCAAGGCATTGTCAACGCCGGCCGGACAGACCAAGATCGCAAAGGTCCGCGAGCTCGGCGTCGTGGCCAAGGAACTCGGCTGCACGACGGCCCAGCTCGCCCTTGCCTGGTGTTTGTCCAATGAGCAGGTCAGCACCGTCATCACGGGCGCTAGCCGTCCGGAGCAAGTGAAGGAAAACATGAAGGCATTGGATGTATACGAACAGCTCAAGAACAACCCGGCATTGCGGTCGAGGATCGAGGAGGTGCTCGACAACAAGCCGGCCGGCGAGGAGCTCTTCAATAGATGGGCGTAGGACAACACTCGGCGATGTATCTAGATAGGACTCCAGTACCTATAGATAAATATGGGAACAGACCCTGCAATGCCAACTACCTCAAGGGGCATTTCGTGGTTTTAGAAGACCTCATCACGTAGACATGATCAGCTCAACAAGGGCAACTGAGTATGAATACCGGATGTAGCTATCAATTGACCCTGTCGCGGATTATGCTGTCTCTCTGCCATAGCACCATTCCATTACATAGTCTTGGCTCACTATGCCTTGCCTCTCTGGTAGTCACGGGCTACACAGGCTGAATCCGGGGTAACGCAATCCGGGGTAAACACCGGTGGCCGATTAGCTTCAGATCAAACGCGGGGTCGCCCCAAGACCTGGAGTGCCATCTCATTAGTTCTTCCTGACGACCTATCTTATTCCTGATGTATTTCAAAAGGCTTTGGCTGCCAGGACATCGCGGTCCGCGGATGCTTTCCATCAACAATTCCTGTCACGCATTTCTCCTGAGACGGCTGCGCCATGTCAAGCCCATCAACAAGGCACATTTTCCACCATTTGCCCCCTCCCTCGAGGCATCAGCAGCCAGTCGCCCCTTTTCCTGGCTTGGAAAATGTCTCCGGCGCTTCAGTTGCTCTCCCGCCGCCCGTCCATCTCTCAGAGAGCTTACCCGCGATTGAACTCCCGAGAATCGGACAGTTCCAAGTCTTGGGCGATATCAACCCGCCCTCTCCTCAGGAAAACCAGTTCAGCCTGAAGAAGAAACGGCCCACACCCAAGGGACCAAGGGGCCGCTTCGGTTGCCGGACATGTCGCCAGAGACATATCAAATGTGACGAAGCCCGCCCCGTATGCGAGAACTGCGCCAAGGCCAAGCGCGAATGTGTCTGGAACCACGAAATCCGGCTCAGCCATGATCCTCGGTCCTTCTCCAGCTCGGCCGCCCGCCCCAGGACGGCGTCCTCGGCCGGCCGCGCCTCCGCAGAAGACAGCCAGCCCGCAACCAACGTCTTTGAAGATCCTCGGTGGCGCGTGAGGATCAACTTCCGGATTAACCCAGACGTGCTGCAGGATGCACCTCGAGATGCTTCTGGGGACTACCTCGCCAACGTGTCGCACTGCGAGTGGATCCCAGAAGAGATCTTGAAGTTCCCGCTCGAGGCGTGCTTCTTCCGCTTCTACGTGGAGCACGCCGGCCCGTGGCTTGACATCACATCGCCCTCCCAGCATTTTGGCCTGACCGTTCCGCGCCTGGCCGTTTCCAATCCCGTCCTGTTGTTTGCCTGCCTCTCATACTCGACCAGGGCACTGGTGCCGGACAGCTCGTTGAGCGAGCAATACATGAGCGCCTGCATCAAACTCCTGATCCCGCTGCTCTCGGACGAGGTGTTCGTGAGCACCGACGAGACGCTACTTGCCACCCTGGTGATTCTGAGGCACGTCGAGCAGTATGCCGAAGCACCAGATGACAAAGGCGCTCATCTGTCCGGTGCCTTCAGTCTGATTGCGTCTCAGCGATACTTGCCTCCCCACGATTCGCTGCCAGGCGCGGCGCTGTGGACGTATATGAGGCAAGATCTTCGCCAGGCGCTGCTCACAAGAGCCCCTCCGAAGCTCAAACCGGGCCACGGCATTCAGGTGGAGAACTTCGACGACGGTGTCGGCGAGAGTAGTTGGGCTGATCGAGCATGCTACCTCGCCGCCCTGGCCTGTACATTTGCCTGGGGTGGCGCGGATGAGGAGATTGATCCCGAGTATTTGAACCATCTACTGCAGTCGTGGGAGACGAACCTACCGAAAGAATATCTGCCGTATCATGTATCAGGAGACTCGATTCAGTATTTGGCTAGGTGGCATGGTGAGCTCTGCATCTGCCCCTTTTAATGTTATCATCGCTAGACTATTGACAAAGGGAATAGGAGTCGCGTGGCAATTCTATCATCTAGCGCAAATACTGATGAAGTTATATAACACAGAACGACCAAAGGATATGGATGTGTTCCTGTTCAACGAGCGGATTGAGGTTGGCCAGACTCCCAGATCTAGTATATGCTGAGTGGTGGCATAACTAACAGCAATCGTTGTCCAGGCCGAGATAACCGGACACGCCCGCATAATTTGCAACATTGCGTACTCGAGCAGTGATATTGGGTGTCTGTTCAACGCTTCTGCTATACTAGGGTTTATCGGCAGTTATTATCGTAAAGAGCGCGACCAGAGTCAACTCATTGATTTTCTGATCAATATCACGCGGGAAACTAATTGGCCTACGCAAACCGATCAGGAGAGACTGCTTGGTATTTGGCGAACAAGAGATAACCGACACTGACATTACCTTGTTGATCATGGGCATAGTGTGAGGGGAGAAGAACAGCGATGTTAGAGCCGAGGTCGTGGCTTCGCTCGGAGACTTGGAGGTCGAGGAGTATTCACGATGGTCTCCAGAGTGAAATACCCTTGGAATGAGGAGAATAGACAGGCGTTGATTATCGATATTCACCTATCGGCATTGGTTTATCGACCTATGTCAAAGTATCACGACCAGCGAAGGGACCATCATGTCAGACAGAGTCACCAGATACAAAGCGTTTACCCTGTCATGTAAATAGGAAACTGTGTTCATCTGTTCAGACGCATAAGAAAAGGCCGTTATCTTTGGTCCTACTGTGAGTATGATGTTAAAGCTATGGTCCTTGGCTTTTCTGGCCTATCAGCTCTATCCTCCTTCTCCCCTCTAGAAAACGAGGTAACAGGGGAGCATAGTTGCTAGCTCTGCTTTATTTCAACAAAGGAAATATGACAAGTCGATGCTCATAGTTGGGGTGAATTTTGAAGGCGAACTCGAGCTGATTCATGACCTGTTGTTTGGTATCACATTCCGAGTGAAGAATATATTTGGTTTAAGGTTGTAGCCTTTCTTGACAGGATTCGGTCATTGTACTTTTATCCACCAATTTATTCAGATAATAATACTAACTGAGTGTGGATACAAAATCTTGGAAGTTCACTCAACGGAGACTGTTTCTCTCTAAAAGTTAAGCAGGACGCGCAAATCACAATTTCTTTAACCCGCTTAAACAATGCTGGCGTTGTTGAGCCCACAACAAAGCCGGAAGCATTCATAGGTCCTGATCCGCAAAACAAAGAGGCCGGGTTGTTGATTTGGTAGGAGGAGGTCATGATGAAGTCGGTGAACGGGGAGAACTGCGACAGAATTCGATGATTTTAGGTACGACGTCGTCGTCACTTAAACCTATTAGTATTGGCTTCCAAATGGTGTGAAAAAGAAAGAGAGTTGACTTACTGGTTGAGCGCTCTCTTCAGCATATTGGCGGCCATTCTCATGGTGAACCAGATCAAGCAGGCCAAAAGAGAGATCCATAACAGGTCCCACTTCACGGCATTGAAGTCCTCGATAGATGTCATTTTAATCTTGCCCAAGAAGTATTCCACAGGGCTCATGCCCTCAGGTCCGTCGTATTGAGGCATGGTTGGGGCGATGCGAGAATATTCGTGGTACTGGTGGTGAACTTATTAGCATCGGTTTCATAGCAAGTTCATGCTCTGGGTTATGTAGACACACAAGAAGGGGACTTATTGTAACCATAAATTTAGATAGAAGCCTCGTGCGAAGAGATATGAAGATTCCAAGTAATCAATTCCGATTGGAGTGACGTTTCACGTTGTCACCTTCCTCCTTCCCAAAGGAGACGCGGAGCTTCTTAACCAAGTACTAAGCCTAGACAAGCATAAGAGGCAGTCGGAGCTTCTATTACCTACGTAGAACTGTTATTTATCTTCATCTTCTACCATATCTCATCGACTATTTCCTTCCTCTTGTTCTTGACACTACGCAAGTTGACCTATACCCTCGAGCTGTTATTCATTTTTATTTCCTACTATATCTCATCGACTACTTCCTTGCTTGTTTCCAACACTACGTAAGTTGGCCTCTCTTGTTTATACTTATCTCTTGCTATGACCTTTGGCTGTTTCCTTGCTCCTATTCCTAAACCTATATGACTTGACTTCTCATTTATCGTCGTTTCTTACTATATCTCATCCTCATTTCTTACTTTTTCTATCCTTACCTCTCACTTTATTCTTACTTTATCTCTCACTTTCCTTACTTTCCTTTTTAACACTACGTCAGTTGACCTACTCCTTAAGCTGTTATTCATCATCATCTTTCACATACCTTATTGACTTTTCCTTGCACGAGAGTTGACCTGCCATCACATCCGCTGAACCTTCTCTCCAGATCCCATCCACTTACGCCTATCCTCGCTTTCGAGACCACGAGGTATCACCAGGCACAAGCATGTCTTCGCCTTCCAAAAAGCAGCCTCTCGCTAGGGGAGGCCATGTCCGGCATCCAAACGGACTGCCAAGCATGTTTCTATCGTCTACACTGCCCACGATCCACGACAACACCCTGATACTAGCTGCAACATCTCCTACTCTTATGTCCGGAAGCCCGACAGATGACGGCTGGTTTTTATCGGACTTCTACGCGTTCAACTACCTCTTCAAAGGACTTGGTGCCAAACAAAAGTGGCTTACCGCTGCTGAACCCAGAAAACTTGTCGAGAGGTATGGAGACTTTCTTCACGGAAACCCATACGAAGACCGTAAAGTTTGCTTGAGCAAGGAGCTGCTGGACAACGAGGAGCTGACGGAGGTGACTGTGGTGAAACCAAGCCAGATGATCGATACGTTTCTCTCTGAAGCTAAAAAGGCCTCCGAATTCGCCAAACGAAACAACGCTCCCCTCCTCCTCCTGATCTTCTGCCATGGGCTTCCATCATTCCAACTGGTACTGAACGACGGAGATAAAAAAAGAGGGCTAAGTGTTCTCAGGTTGAAAGGCGTGCTGGAACCTGGAGCGCAAGTGACTCTCGTTACAACTGCCTGCTACTCTGGTGGCTGGGTGACGCACCCGGACTTCAACTACACCACCATGGCAGCAGCCGCCTCAGAGGGTGAAACAGGCGCGATGTCAAATTCATGGGCCATGTCGGAGAGCATTGGGCGAGCCTGCGGTTCCGTCTTCGCAAGCACCCTCTTAGAGACCCTTTCAAGCGCAGCCAGTCCTCTTATCGAGCCGTCAGTTCCAAACGCATCTACGCACACCTTGCAGCCAGAAGAACCGACTGAGCACCAGGCGATGACTTACAACTCCCTGTGTCAGTCAATCTGGAAGACCTGCGAGGATCGGGTGACTACTCTGTGGGATAGCCAGGCCTTCCGTTTCAGTGCTCAGGATGACGCGTGGAACCGCTCATGGACCGGCAGAACGGGTATCCCGCTGGCGAACTTCGAGAAGCGATGGAATCGTCTTGCTATCAAACCTTACAAGCCAAGCGCGTCTCGTGACACAATGAATCCTCGCCCAAAAAATCCTTCGTTCCAGCAAGCTGGACCCTCGAAGACGGGCGGGGGACAAACCAGCCTCGACGAGATGACGAAGAGTATCGCCGCTGGACGAATCAAGGAGATGGCACGGCTGTTCCATCAAACATGTCCCGGAGATTGGAATAAGGGTCGCATGGTGGGGTTTGGTGGCACTCTTCGCGCGTTTTACGAGCGCGGGGAATACGAAGAGAGAGCGCCAATGTTTGCGGCAACCATTCGCTTCCGGTGGGAAATGGCGCTTCTCACAGACTTCATAGTCGAAACGTTCAGACTTCCAGTTCCGAACGACGAAGTCTGTATTCACTGGGACCGGTACAAATGGGAAAACGATAAGAAGAAGGCCAACTCTTCCTGGAGAGACCATTATAGGACAATCCTAGAGGGCCTTAGGCGTTGCTTTGTGCTCCCACATCTTGATGAACAGGGCCCAGTCTACTATCGCCCAATGGAATACTTGGGAGCGGCCATCTACGACCGGAACGGGTCCAATAATGCAAACACGGCCTTGTTTGACAGGATTGGCCAGTTTATGAACGGAGTCAAGTCGTTCCAGCAACAGCGTGTTTGTGCGGAACCCAGCGTCCGTGGTCGGGCTCGGGACTTTCTCAAAAGTGTCGGCAGACGAGCCCGTCGATCGATGTCACCTCGCAAGAGTCACGGCATTACCGCGGGGGGTAGTGGCTAGTATGCCATTTCCTTCACTCTGTTTGGCCGATTAGCCGTCTATTCTGAAGGAATAGAATGCAGCTTCGATATTCCAGGCTCGGACTACCAATGGGGGTTGGGGGAAAGATACAGGCGAAGGTGGTCACTAGTTGATCCTATTCGGCGCGTTATCATAGTTCTATTCTGCGTTGAAATCTATTCGGTGTTATCCATGACTTAACAAAATATCCGGTACCTGGCCGTAGCCAGGTATAGATGCATATAGCCGATCTAAATACGCCGTATAAAGCTTATCGCGACACAAGCGCCCCGCGTTTCTTGGTCGGTTACAAAGTGGGCTTTCTTAAGCCCTTTTTTAACTGCAATCAGGAGTAAATTCTGTAGAGGAGAGTGTTAGAAATGTCTAGGTTAGAAACAGCTTTTGTTCTCAACCCGATTGGGCGAAAAATGCGGTTAGGATTACAAGTTACTTAACTCTGTCCTATGTACATAGGGTATTCAGAAAGCTCATACTTCCCCCTAATCCGCAACGTAACGTCCTTTCCAATTTAAGGATGCTATTTCGGCAGACATCCAACCTTAATTGACGAAGTAGCCGTCTTGTGGAAACCGGCGATACGGGTCATGACTATTGATGAGGGGTTTCGTACTAGTTCGGTGATGATCTTCCCTTCACAAACGTTGAAAATCCACCCCGCCAGAACTCCTTTTCCCTTCAATCACCATCGGGAGAGTCTACACCATGGCGACCAAGTACGAGCTACCATTCAAGGTATGCCTCCTCCCTGTCTAGGTACTCATGCGCCTTGAGTGCTCTGCAGCGATCGTCGACATGTCCGACCCACGGAACGTCAACGGTTTCCGGTACCGTGGTAGCGAGAGACTGACTGACATCCCTCTAGTTGAACGACCCAACCCTCCTGCACTTCGACTCTTTTATTGGAGATAAATGGGTCGAGGCGAAGAGTGGAAATCGATTTGAAGTCCTTGGTAAAGCTGAAGATTCGTGCCTGGAAAACCCTCAGAACTGACGAGATACAGATCCCGGTACCGACAAGGCATGGGCAAGTTGCCCGGCAAATGCAACAGACGACGTATCTGCAGCAGTGGAGACCGCGCATGCCGCATTCGAGCAGTACCGCAAAGTGAACCCGCGGCAGCGCGCAAAATGGCTCCTGAAATGGTGGGAGTTGACCACAGCGGCGAAAGATGACCTGGCTCAGATCCTGACCCACGAAACTGGGAAGCCGCTTTTCGAAGCGTACGGAGAGCTGGATTACTCGCTGGGTTTCCTGTGGTGGTTCGCTGGTGAGGCAGAGCGCATCCAAGGGAGTGTGGCTGTTCCTGCGGCGCCCAACCGCCGACTATTCACCATCAAGCAGCCTATCGGTGTTGCAGCCGCGCTGGTGCCATGGAACTTCCCCGTGGCTATGGTGCTCCGCAAGGTCGGTGCCGCGTTGGCGGCTGGTTGTACTATGGTGGTTAAGCCCAGTCCTGAAACACCTATTTCGGCACTTGTGCTGGCTGAGCTGGCGCGTCGTGCGGGTATCCCGGCCGGTGTGTTGAATGTGTTGACGACCGATCTGGAGAATACACCTTCTCTCAGCGAGGCTCTGTGCAAGCACCCGCTTGTTAAGAAAGTGACATTTACTGGATCGACCCGGGTTGGCAAGCTGGTCGCCTCGCATTGCGCTCAAGGTTTGAAGAAGGTGACCCTTGAACTGGGCGGTAACTGCCCATTCCTTGTCTTCGATGATGCCAATCTCGACCAAGCGATTGAACAACTTATGGCTCTGAAGTGGCGCCATGCGGGACAAGCTTGTATCACCGCGAACCGAATTTACGTGCAAGCGGGCATCTATGATCGCTTCGCCGCTCTGCTGAAGGAGCGCACCGCTGCTCTGGTTATTGGACATGGTTCTGCATCCGATACCACCATGGGTCCATTGACCACGCCGCGCAGTATCGACAAGGCCTTGGCGCAGGTTGAAGATGCGCGACGTCTTGGTGCGGATGTGCTTTTGGGCGGCAAGGCAATGACCTCTCGTCCGGGTTACTTCTTCGAGCCGACTATCTTGTCAGGGATGACGGAGCAGATGCTGATCTCGCAGGAGGAGTCGTTTGCGCCCATTGCGGCTCTTTATCGCTTCGAGACTGAGGAAGAGGCGGTCAAGGCGGCTAACGATACCAGTATGGGTCTGGCTAGCTACGCTTTCACCAAGAATGTTGATCGCGTGTGGCGCCTGTTTGAGAATCTGGAGGCAGGCATGATTGGAATGAATACAGGTACCTTTAGACCCGTTCGGAGGAGGAATAGAGCTGACGTCTTCCAGGAAATCAATCGGCTGCCGAGTCGCCGTTTGGAGGCATCAAGGAATCTGGTTATGGCAAGGAGAGTGGCAAGGATGTTGCGGTCAACGAATACTTGGTCACCAAGACGGGTACTTTGACCATTGAGGGACAGTACTAAGCTTTGGCGAATGCCCCTGGGCCTGTATTATCAGTTCTAGTGTGAATCGGAGGTATAGCAATTCGAAGCTCTCGTGCGTTGAAGTAGTCAGGCACGACTGCTGCTGTGCATATTTCACTTTCACCTGTTTCGTAAGAGAAGACATTGCGTATGGATTCATGGATTCATTTAAGGCATAATCCTGTAATGGATGTCGAGGATATCAATAGCCCTGGGACCTCGCGACAAAGGTCAGGAAGAAAAGTCATTACAGAATGAAGATAGCACATCATCAAAGTTCTCATCGCCAAACTGCCTCGCTTCGCCACATTGCGAATACTCATGAGATTCGGTGGCTGGAGTGACCTGGGCCAGATCATCCAGCACATGGCCCTGTGTCATCTCGATAATCGCATCATGGACGTTGATCGGCCGCCGAGCTCGCAGTGCCTGCTGACGGAAGAGAACAACTTCCTTGAACCTGGGTAATCAATTAGCTTTTGTCACGTTCCAAGGGAAATGGAACGCACACGGCGGCTTTCCAGGAGTCGATAGAAACCCCGGCATTATCAAAGCGCCAATCGAATGGTATCTTAACCTCCGGTTCGTCAGTTGGGTCGTGGTAATGTGCCAGATACGGATGTGAAAGCGCGTCCCGCGCGCTGGTCCTCATTTCCACGTCAAAGAATAACATTTGTTGTAGGAGATCCATTGCTGCGCATGTCAGTATCATATGTAGTTTCTGCCAACAAAGCAAACTTGGAATAAGAACATACCATCTCCGTCGAGGTCGGGGAAGGTTTTCGACAAGGGTTCTCCTTTGCATCGAGGCAGGGATTGAACAAAGGCTCTTGTCTACCCCCGTGTAAGCCCCTGCAATCCAACAAAAGTTCGAGTACGAGAAAACTCACATTTTTGTTCTTGATTGTGTCCACGATTCGCGAGTCGGGGTTACCCAAGAGATTCACAAATAGAGCAAACTGGTCCGCATGGCTAGCTGCTGGGAATAATGGCGTGCCTCGCAGCATCTCAGCGAATATGCAGCCAGTGCTCCAGATGTCTACCTTTTCCGAATACTCTTGCCAGGTAAGCATGATTTCCGGAGCGCGGTAATATCTCGTGGAAACATAGCCTGTCATTTGATGATCGCGTAGCCGTGCATGGCCAAAGTCGGCTATTCGCAAGTCGCAATTGTCATTGATTAGTATACTGCTCGGTTTGAGATCACGGTGGATGATGCCAGCCGAGTGGACATATTTCAATCCACGCTTTGGTGATTGTTAGTTTGCACATGCTGGTTGCAGTGGGAGTTGCACGTACCAGTATCTGGTAGAGAAAATATTTTGCAAAATCGTTGTCGATTGGGCCTCTTGGAATAAGTCTCTGGAGATTGGTCCACATAAGATCCGTCACGATATAGCTAGGAATGTTAGTGAGAGATCACTGGTAGCTGCCCAGGTGTATTGGGCTCGACGTACAGGTCTTCCTTGGGCGATATGAATACGTCCACGAGACCGACAATCTGACATGATGTTAGCGACATTCGTATTCGTGGACTTTCACCTGATAAGTTCAGGGCGAGACCAAACATTTTCATGTTGAAGATATCGCGACAGTTTAACTTCGCGAAGAGCTTGTTTCGCAAGCATAGCAGAGGAGAATGGCTTTGGGAGCTTTTTGACAGCTACCAATTGATGCGAAATACTGTCTTTGGCAGAGCTGATGAGAGGATCAGTGCTCAGATTCATGTTGGTGCCAATTGAGAGCACTTGAAGCGTACCAAACGAGCCCGAAGGCATCCAGCTCCACTGGCTGCGGCTCCGAGTACCTACAAATATATTAACATGAAGTTCTTCGTCATGGAAGAGATAAGGGGCGAACTTACCTTGCAGTCAGTTCAAAGTTCACGCCCGCGATTGAGGTGCACGAAAAGTCCGCCATTCTGGAAATACGAGAGAAGAGGAAAGTGATTAGGGGATTCAAAGGTAAGAAAAAGAGCCAGGACGCTGACGCTGATCAAGGGCAAATGCAGAGTAGTGAGGTGGAATGTGTGGCAGAAGTGTCTGGGTCTGGGTGAGAGGCAGGTGTACAGTAGGTGGGAGACCGCGGCAATTTCTGGTAAGGGTGGATTGATTAGCTGTGGCGCCAACCACAGGCACACACGAACTAGACTTCTTACCCCTGGCCCTGGTCCCTGCCCTATCCCTAACCATCCAATGGGAATCAACTTGACTCGTCAACTTATACATCACATTATGGCTTAAGAAGATCATACTAAACGGTCTGTGAATAGGTGTCTATAGTTAGCAAGATGTAATGCTTTCGGGCTAACTTTCAACAAGGGATAACTAAATAGATTATTACCACAACCTGAGACAGAGCACTATATCGCAAGCTGATAGGATCACTTTAGTATCCCATGTGAAGAATGCACGATCGTGACAAATCTTGAACATGTTTAAAGAGGTACATAGCTTCCTAGATCACATCAAGGCCATATGATTGGTGGATTCCAAGCCGACAGATTAGTTGACATCCTGTTTGGTCCACACTAGTCCTAAACAGAACTAGTGGCAGCGTATATCCATACTTTCGATGAAAGTCGTCTCCCGGGTCTATGCCTGGCCTGTTTCAGTCTCCAGTCTCTTGTATGTTACAGAAGTAGTCATTGTTGTCGCTTCGTCTTCCACCAATCGGGCTGGATTACGCCACGTACCTCATTTAATTTTACCGAGGAGGCTCGGCAACTAGACTCCCTCGCCACACCTTATTTTGCACACTACTTGCCTAGCAAAGACCACGTCCGAATAGGTCGCTGGCAAATATTTCTTCCTATTTACAGGCGCAGCAGCACACGATGGAGGCTATGGCGGCTAGGGATTTTACTAGGAACTCTAGAACTCTGATAAAGAACGACGACCACGGCGTCGGCCGTCGAGCTCGAGAAGGATACGTCATTTTCGATTAGAGCGTTTAGCCGATCTATGAATATTCCACAGGCAGCAGCGAAGGATCTATTTGCTCATGGTTCCACAATTCAAACCCCACAAAGGGCTGCTCGCCAGTTGCCGGACACTGAGGGGTTCGGGGCAGGCGGCAATGGCGTTCATTTAGTTTTAGGCCACCCTCTTTGACCGCGTTAGTCTGCCGCCCACGATGTTGGCTGACCGTCCTAATTGTGGTCTAGCACGCTGAGTACGTAGCGTGGGATTTATGACTTTTACGGCAGAAAAGGCGGCAGAAACTCATATAATCCATGGAAGGTGTTTCAAACTACGCGAACGTCGCTGTAGGTCGATTGGAGGCTGGCAACATCTTTCCAAATGGCAGGACACGACACTAGGCTCCAAATTTTAGACCTCGAAATTAGGACTCACGAACATGGGTCGAATGTCTCGCTCTTTGTGGGTAGACGTGGTTTTAAGATGCAGCTAAGTCGGCGCTAGCGAGATCACGTACAGATTGACTGCATTGAGTGTTGTTGACGAGCTCGGACGAATAACATCACTCTTCCAAAAGGCTTAACCTCCACAGTGCAGCTCTGTACTCTAGATACATTCCCCAGCAGCAATATACGTAGCTCATAGTTAGACCTTTCCGAAGATGTGTGCATGGATCCCGACCGCTCGCTAGTCAAGACCCAAAGATGTTGATGACTGCTGCAGTACTCTCCCTCATCTTCTCCGCACCACCATGGCCTCTCTCAATACACTCCGCCATCTGGTACAAACCCACCCGATCATCGACAATCACGCTCACAATCTGCTAAGTCGTGGCGTGGCCTCCGACTACGATAGCTACCCGCTTGAGTCCATCACATCCGAGGCCCACGGTCGCGCACTGGAAAATTCCCGCGCGACCCTACCACTTCTACGCGCCACCAACCAGCTCGCAGAGCTCTACGGGACACCTTGTGCAACCTGGGACGATGTTCTCGTAGCGCACAGTCGCTGGGTACAGGATGACTACGACGGTCTGATTCGACGCAGCCTAAAAGGCACGCATGCACTGCTCCTCGATGACCTGCTCAGCGAGGATGATGTCGAGTCCTACGACTGGCATGACCGCTTTACCGTCTCAGCGACGAGACGTATCGTCCGCATCGAGGCGGTAGCGGCCTCTGTGATCAGGGACCTGATGAGCACTGAGCGCAAGGAAGGCGAGACAGTGTGGAACCTGTTTCGCCAGCAGTTCCTCAATGCGATTGATCGCGCAATGGACGATCCAGCTGTGGTTGGTTTCAAGTCTGTCATTTGTTATCGTACCGGGTTAGACGTCGACCCTTATTCGGGTGACGAGGAGTTGTTGACTGCCTCGTTGCATCGGGTGCTCGACTCAGGTACCCGGAGGTCCGGCTACCGGGTCGAGGAGAAGCCGCTGAATGACTGGCTGGTTCAACAGACGCTCAAAGCTATCTCTTTCAAGAAGAGAGCTGGGGTTGTGAAGCCTTTGCAATTCCATACGGGGCTAGGTGATAATGATATCAGTCTTGTCAAGGCTAACCCCGCCTATTTGCAGCCTTTGATCGCCCAGTACCAGCATGCGGATATCGTGCTGCTGCATTCTGCTTATCCTTACACTCGCGAAGCGGGATATCTGGCTTGTGTGTATCCTAATGTCTATCTAGACCTCGGGGAGGTGTTTCCCATGGTCAGTCGAGAGGCCCAGGAGAGGATCTTGCGGGAAAGCCTCGAAATTACTCCCACTAACCGACTGGTGTGGAGTACGGATGGCCATTTTCATCCCGAGACGTTCTGGTTGGCTAATCGGCAGTTCCGTCAGGCTCTTGAAAAGGTTGGTGCCGTGTGCTGACCCCCCTTTACCTGTGCTCATCGATTCTCGTACTAGATTCTTGTCGAATATGTTCAACATGGTGACTATACTGTTGCCCAAGCAAAGACGGCTGCAGCGGATATCCTCTTCAACAATTCGAACCGTCTTTACAGGTTAAATCTGGAATCGGAATACGTGGATGATGCTGCTGTGTCGAAAGTCAAGTCTTCGCTTCCTTCCGATCCCTTGGATGCGTTCCTTGTGAAGAATCCTGACATTGAATTCGTCTGGATGCAATGGGTCGATTATACCGCTACAACTCGGGTGCGCATGTTTCCAATCGACGAGTTTGTCCGCATTACTCGCAATGAACGCCGGCTGGGTATTTCACTCGGAGTCCGTTGGATGTTACAAGATGACACTGTTCTTCCGGAAGGAACTACCACCGGGCAATTCTACATGGTGCCCGACTTGGGAAGCCTCTTTCGCAATGGAGGTCTTGGATCCACAGCTGCGCCAAGTGCAACTGTCATGACCTTCTGGCGATCAGAAGATGGCACAACGCTAGACGATTGTCCAAGGACTACCCTCCAAAGCATCGTGGAGAAACTCCACACTGAGCACAAAATCCAAATACAGCTCGGCTTCGAAATCGAGGTTGTATTCCTAAAGGCAACCCACACAGGTCAAGCCACCGAATATACTCCGGCGACGACAAATCACTCCTGGTCGCAAATGACCTCGGACACGCGACGCCTCCTTCCTCTCCTCGAGGAAATTACTCGGGCTTTGGCCTCCGTAGGAATCAAACTACAACAGTTCCATGCCGAGTCCGCGCCCGGCCAATTCGAATTTGTTCTTCCTCCAGCTGCCCCTCTCGCCGCTGTGGATGCACTCCTGGTCGCTCGACAGGTTACCACTGCCATCGCGGAACGAAACGGCCTCCACGCTACCGTACACCCACGCCCTCTGCCCAAAGAAACCGGCAGTGCCGCGCACGCCCACATCTCTATTTCCCCATCCACCCACGAGAACGCCTTTCTCGCCGGTATCCTCAAGTATTTCCCATCCATCGCCGCTTTCACACTCTCTTCAGATGCCAGCTACGAGCGAGTGCGTTCCGGCATCTGGGCCGGGTCGGAATGGGTCACTTGGGGCTTCCAGAATCGTGAAGCGCCCATACGGAAAATCGAAGCCGGTCACTGGGAGTTCAAGTCGTTGGATGGATTGGCGAATATGTACCTGGCCATATCTGCTCTCCTTGCAGCCGGCTATCTAGGCATGCAATCCAATCTGCCTTTGACCGTGAAGGAATGCACAGTCGATGCCTCGACACTGAGCTCTTCTCAACGCGCTGAACTTGGAATCACGACTCCGATACCCCAGTCTCTGGCTGAGAGTCTGGATGCCCTAGAGAAAGGTCCGCTGGGTAACATTTTGGGTGCTGAGCTTGTTAAGAATTATGTTTCTGTTAAACGTGCGGAGATGGTGCGTTTGCAGGCGATGCCGGAAGAGAAGCGTCGGTTGTGGCTGCTGGAGCGCTATTGATTTGTAGCTATTTGGGAGGCATGATGTGACATAGTACAATTCGCCAAAGTGAGAGTGTATAGTGTAAACTTAGCAAGGACATGTATGATCAAGGATACATTCCATCTTCGATTGTCTAGTCTTTTAGCTACAATATGAAGAGTCAGCTCGGTACACACTTGCTAACTGTCCACCGTTCTCCGACAGCCTAACCATCCTGGCTCATGATCACCAGGCAGTAGAAAGTGTCATCAGTACCACTTCCGTTATACGTTGAATCGTCCCTGTAGATGAGAACCGTGAGAATCGCACCGGCTGTTGGTGGCGGCGTACACCCGCTGGGCCAAGGATTTATGCTTATTCATTAGGGATCATAGTCCATGTTAATCGGCAGTTTACATCCGAGGATACAAGAGTAAATAGGATCCAGTGATCATGCATAGATCAATAGTGTGAAACCATTTGACTTTAACATGGAAACCAATAAGCAACATATACCAACTTCCCAGCGTATTCTCGAATAGAATGTGAAGCAATGAGATACTCTTTAGAGCGTTCTACAGGAGTTCATTGACCGCAACCCCCCGCTAACTTAAAGTGCGTGACCGGTCGCCTGAGCATAACAACAGTGTATAAAGACTAGGCAACGGATCAGGATCAGGATCGTCGCGGAGAGGACCCTGCATTTGAACCAGCCTGAACCACAATGAAGATCAATATCCTCGCTGGCATCCTGGTTCTTGCCTCTATTTCTCTGACAGCGCCTTCGGAAGCCATAGAGAAGCGCAACCCGACGGGTCCATTCAGCCTGATCGCATACGGCGTCGGTCCTTCGTATATTAAGATATTCTATTCCGATGGTCGGCATTTCCCCAGTCTCACGGTATCCATCAAACATCTGACTGATGTATAGGCCTTGCATACGCCGGCGATTCATCGATATGGGCCTACGGGCAAGTCACAACGGACGTCACATGTATGACCTCGTGCCCTGAGCAATGGCTGCATCCTAAAGCAACATCATGCTTTATTTCTGAGTTTCGTTCGGGTCTGTGTACTGACTTTTAAAGTTGTGATCAACAACACCCAGCTGACCACCACCGCCACCACGTCTGGTGTCACCCTCGGTGTAGATACCCTATTCTATATTCAACCAATTGAAAATGCAGTCACCAAAGTTGGATTCACCGGGAATGGAGCCCTACCCTCCAGCGCAGTGACTAGTAATTTCCTCTTCTACGGCTCGTATTTGATGTGGGAAGGGTCCGGCGGAGAAGTGGTCGATTCCTTCCGACTCAAGGTAACCAACGTCTCGGGTGTTTACCAGCTGTACTGGGATCAGTCGAACCTATATCCGTCTGGGTATCTATTCCCCGTTGTGAAGTCATTATCTTGAGTACAGACTTCGGGGCAGTGCTGAACATGGTATGTGGTTGGTCGGTTATAGTCGAGTAGTAATTGGTGGAAAATGTCGTATTCGCTCAGATACAAAGTATCAGCTCGTATCAGCCCGTGGAATAAGAATGAGAGCACATATGTACATGTCTAGGATCGTTGATCTAGTTGGTCGATCATTTCGTTATGAACTCGTCTGCGGGCAGATGGCCCACCAATCAGAGCCAGTTGCTCGGCGTCGGTCCGCAGACCAGCCAATCACGGGTAAGATATCCGACTGTCATCCCCTGCTTTCTTTGCCACTTGAATGCACTGGGAATATGACGACATATACAGTATAGAGTAGTCCTTTGTTCTCGTTCTCTACTGCTGCATAATAGTGATTTGATGAAGATCTAGGTAGATAGGGATATTCAAGGACGTTGATGTACACTAAGGGCTACAGTAAATACCATATACTACCATATAGTATGTAATGCTGCAGTAGTAACTACAGTAGCGCGCACCTTTCTCCATCATGGAGCCCCACAGGGATAAACCCCGGAGCATAGGCCTATCTAAAAATGCGTTTACAGTTGTACATGACGCGGCTAACCGGCTTCCGAAGCCCAGCTACGCGGTTACGTCACATGCCAAGTCGTTACTTGGTTACTTGGTTATAGGCAGAAAACATCCCTCAATGATTTTGAACTCTTCCACTGCTCATCTAGAGCTTTTCTATCTTATCAATCATGTCTACAACTACTCAGACAATGACCGCCGGTTCTACGGCCGGCCCCTCCGCGAATGGAAGTGTGGTAGAGCGCATTAAAGCCAGAGCTATGGAGTCACGTGAAAACGGTAATGCGAAGCCTCGCAACGGGGACACGACAACTTCTCAGCGTGTCAAGAAAGATATGCCGAGTTACCCTGGTCTTGAACGCTGGAGTTTAAGTGAGAAGATCGGAGATGGTGCGTTTAGCACGGTTTACCGTGCAAGCGATACCAAGTCTGAGTTCAATGAAGTCGCTGTCAAGGTCATAAGGAAGTACGAGATGAACGATAACCAAGTTAGTAAATCGATGCTGTTGGGAATATCCCCGTCTAACAATCTCAGAAACAAAAATTGATCAAGGAGGCTGAGATTGCACGGAAACTCAACCATGAAAATGTCGTTCGGCTCATTGATTCCTCCGAGTCACGGCAGTATAGCTATATGGTTTTGGAGCTTTGTCCAGGTGGAGAACTGTACGATCAAATAAGGCAGCTCGTATCTTTGGACGAGAACTTGAGTCGACATGTTATAACGCAAGTTGCACATGCTGTTGAGTATTTGCATGAGACTATGGGTGTCGTTCACAGGTAAGATTGTTACTGGTTGAGAGTATTGATACGATTGAAAGCCTAATATGATCTCCTAGGGACATTAAACCCGAAAACATCCTTTTCTACCCTCGGTCAGAGAACGACGCCGAAAAAGGCAACATCGGTGTGGTCAAACTCGCAGATTTCGGTCTGTCCAAGGTGATATGTGGTGCTCCAACAATGACACCCTGCGGTACCATGGGCTACGCCGCACCTGAGCTTTGCAGAGAACAGAAATATAGCACCGGTGTGGATATGTGGGCCCTCGGATGCCTTCTGTACACGATGTTGGGTGGCTTCCCTCCCTTCTTCGACGAAGACTTTCAGACCATGGCCCGCAAAGTCCTCCGAGGGGAATACACATTCCCGTCTCCAAACTGGGATCCAATTTCACAAGAAGCAAAGGATCTGATTTCCGGACTTTTATCCGTTCGTCCTGAGGAAAGGTTAACTATCAAGGAATTCCTGGCTCATCCTTGGATCCGCCAAACCTCAAACGAGACCAGGGATACTTCAACCGCCAAAACTAAACCCACCGAGCCAGCACCCCCGTCAGCTCCAAGGGGATACACAATCTCGACTCCTTTCCAAGAGGCCATTGAAAGCGAACCCGGGACTCCCACTGCCCACACCCCGAATATCCGGGATGTTTTCAACGTTGCGCTCTCTGTGCAACAACAGTCTCCTCAGCGCAGAACTCGTGGACCTAGACACATGTCGGGGGGAATCAGGCCCGATATGAGACCACAAGCAGTCACCCGGTTCTCGGATATGAATATGGATAAACTCGCGCCATCCGCTCTTGCGCGGACTCGGCCACATGCTGCCAATCGTGCGAGGAGAGCTCCATCGAGCGAGTCGACTGGAGATAGATTCAACAAGTCTGTCTCTGCGCTCTCCAATCTCAATATCAACAATAGTGCGTTGCTCGAGAGGAGGAGGATGCGCTGTGGTGGTCCCTCAACCCCAACCCCCACCCCAGTCCCAACCCCAACACCCAATTAAGCTACCATTAGCCCCATTGCTCCATTAATCTGCAGTCTTCTTGATCTATTATGATCAAGTCAGGTTCCTCGCATTATGAGGGCCGTAGTTGCTCTATGTACCATCAGACTTGCTTATGTCTCTATCACGATGTACGATATATGAACTGTTTCTAGCGTCGTCTTTGCAGTCAATTTGGAAATCAATAATCCATGATCTTCAAAACAACGAATCCCACCATTCAAACTGGTATCAAATCTATCTCTTAATACTCCCCAGAGCCGGACATAGCACCTTGAAGCGCAGTAGTCAAATCAACATGGAAAAACGGCCGATTAACACCCGCAACAACAGCCTTCTTCACCCCAGACCCACGTTTGATATGCGTCTCTTCGAACACCTTATCCACCGGTTCGATATCACTCTCCGTAGACCTCGCAGCAGCCTCCTTCTGCAACCCACTCTCCACATCCCCGCTCGCATCTTCTGAATTCCTCTTATCCGCAATTGTAAACGGATCACCATGGAGTTCGGCGACGCTAAAGATGGGCTTCCATTTATGAGTTGCCACTAGGCATTCAGGCGTAGGATATCCGAATCCAGCAGCGGCCAGGGCTCGTTTAGTCCAGCGGTTATGGATATGAGCGAAGTGCCATTGCACGCGATGTGGAGCAGCGTAGCGATCGAGTTGGTTACGCACGTCAATCAACGTTTGGACACATGTGACGTCGACGTTATTAACAGCTGAGAAGTCGAGGATGACGGCGCGGAGAGTTGGGCGCGCCTGGAAGGCACGTTGGTCTTTTGCTTTGGGACCGGGGTCGTTCCATGCTCGATCACCGGCTCTTTCGATTGAGTTATCGTTGGACGGTCTGGTGGTTTCGAAGATGTGTTGGACGAGGTAATCTGTGTAGTGGTTTGCATTGGGGTAGTTTAGACCTTCTGAGAGTCGGAATATGAAGATTCCTGGTGATGGCTGCTCGATCTTGATGCCCGGGTTTGATCCATCGGCTCGTGAGATTGGCAGGTAGACTGTTCTGTCGCTGTCGAAACGGGCGTTGGATAAGGTGGCTGCGTCGTCTAGAATGTGGTCGCCGATGACGGAATGGATTCTGGCTGCGCCGAGGAATTGTCCTTTGGCTTTTGCGAGTCGGAAGAGGAGGACTGCGGCGGAGACGCAGATTGTGCAGTAGATTCCGATTTCGATGGTTGAGAAGATGATGACGATTACGCCCATTAGGAAGATCAATGCGTCGATTGGAGATACGCGCCAGAACTGGTATGTTGTGTTGGGTGGAGTGATTAGGTCCCCGACGGCGTGGATGATCACGGCGGATAGTGCTGCTTTTGGGATGTAGAAGAATACAGCCGGAAGGGCGTATATAGCCAGGAGTACCACAATGGCGGTGATCACACCGGCAAGAGGTGTGCGGACGCCTGATTTGGATTTGATTGCTGTGCGAGAGAAAGATCCCGTAGCAGGGTATCCACCTAGGAATGGACCGAGGAGGTTGGTAATGCCAATGGCGATAAACTCCTGCGACGGGTCGATTGTATAGTTATTGACTCGGCCGAACGACTTGGAGATCGCGATGTGTTCGATCAGCAGGACGATTACTGCGGCAGGGAGCTCATTAGCGAAAGCGCTGATGATCTCCTTGTTGAGCTCGGGGACCTTGGCGTGTTTGAAGCCTCGTGGAACAGTTCCGAGGATCTTGAAAGCGGGATCATCCCGACGGTGTAGATTGACAGCGGCGCTGATCATCACATAGAATAGGATCACAAAGGCAGTTCGCAGAGTAGAAAGGAAGAAGAAAGTCTTGGCTCTTGCCGGGTGCTCTCTAGCTCCGTAATTGCATCCCCAGCGAATTGCATAAAGCACTGCCAGCGCAGTCATACCCATGGCGGCATCCATCTGGGCCGACGGCAGGTGCTTCAATGTATTGATGATAACCTTGTAAGTGGCTCCACGGGTTGAGAACTTTGCTTTTTCGCCGAGGAGGGTTGGAACCTGTCCTGCAGAGATATTGATCGCGGATCCGGTCATGAATGCCATGATTGCTGGCAATGGTATGAAGTCGACGATAAATCCCAGACGGAGGAATCCGAGCCCGGTCACGATTGCACCGCAGATAATTGCAAGGGCGGAGGCTATAACTGGACCTTCGAGCTCTGGATGTTCTTTTTGGGTTTTAAGGATGATTGTGCCGACGAGAGTTGACATGACTGCGACGGGCTGATAGGTGTGAGCGTCGTGAGCGTCCCGTCACTTAAAATCAACATAGCTTAATGTACTTACTCCGATAGTAATGTCTTTGGAAGTCGCAAAGAACCAGTAGATCAGGACACCCATGAAAGATGAGTATAGTCCATATTCCGGAGGCAGAGTGGCCAGTTCGGCGTAAGCCATTCCCTGCGGAATGACAACAGCACCGACGGTCACACCTGATGTATTTAGTATCTATCTTCCGATATGTCTTCTATCTCTGATTTGACTTACCCGCAATGAGATCGCCAATTAACCATTGCAAATTGTAATACCCAATCCAGTGGATAAAAGGGAAGATATTGTAGAAGTAACGCCCAACTTGCTTGGCTGTAGGAGTCTGTGACTTGATCCATTCTCCCGTCGTAGGATCGGGCTCAACATAAGCGTGCCCATCACCTTTTACAGAGTAAGATTCCGATCCCAGGTCAAGCCTCAGGGCCGTTGCCAAAGCATGGCCGATCTTGGTGGATGTTTTCCCAGTCATCATCGAAGCAGACTCGACTGAGCGCCAAGAAGCTCGAGAAAGGGTGACTTGGTAAGAAGAAAGAGTAGAAATTGAAAATTGAAACACAAAGACAGAATTCACACAGATGAAAGGATCATGGTCATACTTAGGTAAACAGTGACTAGCACCAGTAACTATGGTCTAGCCCGTGAAGCTGGCGAAAACACAATACTTGGCGCGATGTCGTGATATTAGAGGGGGCTCGAGACACTGAACTGCCTTGTTAGACGAACGCTTCAACTCTCGTTGCCACTTTTCGATCTTGGCATGAATCAACCAAGCACGTCGCATTGCATAGCAGTAAGATCGTATTCAGGTTCATGACTATGAGTGATATTGAGCGGAAGAATCGCTTCCATTGTCTCCATTTGAAGCGAGAAAAGTAAATAAGGCTGAGATCCACCGGTCCACAAGACCCACTCAATTGACGGGGCCGAGCTTTGACTAATTTTCCGAAAGTTTCTTGCTCTTCATTTTGACTTCTCCACATAGATGGGATAAATCTTGAGGTTCGAAGAATCATCCTAGCTCCTCGTGTTAGTACATCGAATTTGACGGGTATTACCTCTACCGATGGCCTGTCACACCATACACACCATACACACCATCCCGATCTGGTTAATCATGCTTTTAATTTGTAACTTGCAAATTGCCGTGAGGGTGGTACAATTACGTGTCATTTCTGCCCCAATTAGATACAGTCAAGGAAAGTCTAGACTTTGATGCTTGTCCAGGACGGGCTTAGTGTACGCGTGAGCGAATCTCAAAGTCCTCGCATACGAAGCATCTTGAGCAAAAATCAAATCCCATAGACCGCAGTCGGATTCATAGTGTAGGTAACCACGCAAGTAGCCACGTGGTTAAAGGAATTGCTACCCACATATGGATGATGCAACTGCTTCTACAATGAAGAAAAAGGACTGCTTCCCCCTTACCTCATAAATCAGGCATCCGACCTATTTCGGTTTAGTGCCGGGTATTTACCGGCAAATCCTACACCGCTTTACCTATCGCTTCTAGTTCCTTCTCATGATTGACGTGTATTCAATGGAGATGCATGCCGAGGGCTTAGTTATACGAAAAGAAAGTGGTGTAATGGGGTCAGCACCTGCAATTTTACTATGGAGACCAGAATCAAAGATCTCAGCATGTTAGAAAATAGACACCTTACAAATCAGTGGTGATTTGCGCGGCAGAAAATGTGGAAGCCTCATTTTCAAGGCAGAGAGGGTGGGAGCAGTAAGCTCTTAGCTTTGAACACCTTTTACGTGCAACTTTGGAACAATCGTGTGGTAGAAACGGGCTGTGCAAAGCCCTTTGATTCCCGAATCATATCCTGATGTTATATGTCCGACATATTCGAGTTAAAGAATGACATTTTGGAGCAACCTTCGGCGGAGGACCAACCCATCGGACTTCTTCGAGGCACACCATTCCTAGATTGTGTAATGCAAATCAACCATTTATGCATATATATCGTTTCTATCTCCAGATCGACATGTCCTACATATGTTGCACGAGTTACACAACATGCCTAAAGCCCCTCATCCCCCGCACTACGTCAATCTTCCCCACCTCACCACCTTCAACTCCGAAATACTCCGATCTCTTTAAATCACCACCCGTTTACTGTACCGTCCATTCTCAATTTCTGCCAGTTCATTTTTCATCTAAGGTTCTAGCGATCAAATCACCATGCCAGTCACTGCCATCGAAAGGTCAACGTATCACTCACCCCGCCCTAACACAACTAACACATCCTACAGTAAGCCAGAGTTCCTGGACAAGGTCATGTTCTCAGGAGATGCCGCCGTCCTAGACTGCTGGGCAACCTGGTGTGGTCCCTGCAAGGCCATCGCCCCAGCATACGAAGAACTCAGTGAGAAATTCCCACAAGTCAAGTTCTTCAAAGTCGACGTCGATGCAGTGGAGGATGTCGCCCAGGAGCTTGGTGTCCGTGCGATGCCTACTTTCATGTTCTTCAAGGGTGGTGAGAAAATCACTGAGATTGCTGGTACTGATATTAAGGCCATTGAGGAGCGCGTCATGGAGCTTGTTGCCGCTTAGTGGTTTGGAAAGTGTCACTGTTGACTTTTCTCTCTTTGTTTATCTTTAATTTGAATGTGCTCAAAGTGGTCGAAATAGTTTTATAACTTATTGTATTTGATGGCCTTCCGATCCGTATTCTATTTGGTTAATTTCATGTTGAAATGTCTTTTACGAAGCTTTGTTGGAGCCACTGTCGTCGCCAAGGGAATAGATTAAGGCTCAGTTTGATTGGGGCATGGATCTTATTAGGTTTAGCGGTATTTGTTACGCGCCAGTATGATAAGAATCATGTGCATTCGTAGGGACAACTAGACTAAGAAGAGAAGAAGTGAGGGGGGTCGGCATAACACGATAGGGAACTAGTCCCGATCCGATTAGCCATTTCACCCCAAGTCACATGGCTTTGGTCACGTGTTATTTTTCTGCCATGCTGCACCCCGTAGAAAGGGAGGGTATAGGTTCCCGACAATACTGTTTCAGAAAGCTTCAAGGATATAAAAGTGAAGGAATTTTATTTTGACTCACTCTATACGCATCTTGTAAGTATCTTGTTCGATGTTCGACAAAGGGAGCAAGTACGGGACGCGGCGCGTACGACACGACCGGTGTTCCGCAGCTGCAGTAAAGTCATCTTATTTGGACGTGTATCATTGCCAACACCCAGTTGGAAGTAGCTAATAGGATGTTCAAAAAGTCTCCCTGTAAAAGGCGGCATAGATACGCAATTATAAGTTCCATGAGTCTAAAGCCCGGGGATTGGGCGATCTGGCCCTGGTTGAAATACATGCATTGCTAATGCGGACTGAAATCAGCTTCAACGTGTAAACATACCCGTAATATCATGTAGGCCACCATAACAATCTATGAACAAATTGACAAATTGAAAGAGAGTATCCTCCATATCTAGTCTTTGATTATAGATATGATAGAGACTGCCCAGAATGTACACAACTTGTTCTATCTCGACCATTAGTGTCAGTTACTAACGTGGGATGAACGATAACTAAGTACTCACCAAGACAATTACCAAGCCCATGTTGAATGGACATGGCTGGAGGGATACAAGAGAAAGGGATTTTTTACAAGCTTTTTACGAATAATAAAACAGAATAAAAGTAAAGAAGAAACAACAAGCAGAAAATGCGAAGGGTATTGGGCACCATAGAGTGGACAGCTCATAATTGACGTGCAAAGAGTTCGTTCAATTGTCCGAACGCGGATTACCATAATCGCGCGAGCGGGCCAGCGACATGATCACATACAAAATGTATGCAGTGAGGTATTCAAAGACATGATTCGTGTCCGAGATGCACATGTCACAAGTTATGTCCGTGGAAGACCGGCCAGTCAACTTGGACAGTTTGGAAAGGGCAGATTGTAGATCGAAGTCGAATTCAATCTCGATATTGCCATCACTGTTACCTTTGTCCTCATCGTCATCAATGGGTTGCAGCGAGTCACCAGATGGGATGTCCGGGCAGGCAGAAGAGTTTGGTTGGACAGGAATAAGGGACGTAAGGTCCGGACAGGAAGAAGAAATGGACAATGCATCACCTTCATCTTCGTCAAACACCGACTCAGCATCAGATTCATCTGAAACATCAGAGTCGACATCAGGGAGTTCCGAGATACGATCGACCAAGGTCCGCTCGAAAGCCTTTGCAATGGCCGACTTGTCTTCGTCTCTCTTTACCTCGGACGCAGCCGCAGACGAGCGTAGCTTTAGAAGCTTCACCACAATCTCCACTCGGCTGCGGAGATGACTGCTTCCGCGGTACTCAGGGCGCAGCTTGAAGTTCATCTCCACTTGTCGGCCTGAGGCTAGCTCGGCTCGTGCTCTGGCTCGGCAGGCACACTTGCACTGGCAACCAGGGTTGACCTGGGGAATTGTGCTAGAAGGCTTGTCAATCTGCGTGACAAGATCTAGGCCTGTGTTTGTCAGTATTCTGAGCTCGTTTCCCGATCATTGTGGAGATATGGAGGCACTTACCACTCAGAGATACTGAGAGCGAGTTTCCCAGAGGTTTGGAGAACCATCTCTTCAATGGGTTCATCATCGGTAACATGTTGAGCAAGCCGCTGTTGATCTTAATTGCATTGAGGTCAGGCACTGGTGGCAATTCCATCTCTTGCTCGCTCAAGCCGGACTCTTCAAGACTCATCACCGCCAAGGCCCTGCGGTTGGTCCTAGGGCTGTTTCTCTGCATGCCCATAAAGTTCCAATCAGTGCTGGGATCAAAGGTCCATCCCTGGAATTGTGGCCCTCCGTATTGTAGGTTTCCGTATGGAGATTGCTCCTGTGTGTTTTGGCTATTAGCCGGCTGGGATTCGTACCATGGGGCAAGTAGAGACGGGACAGTCGTTTGGTTGCTGTACATTTGTTGTCCGGGGGGTAGACTAGTCATCTGTAGCCCATTGTTCAGTATACTGGCAAAAGCACTCAGACGATATGAGCATGCATGACAGGTCTCAGTCGATTCGGTTTTGTTGCAGCAGCGCGACCGTTGGCAGCTGCTAAAGCGGTGCAGACATCGCTTGCAGCGTGGGTCGGACTCTCGCCGGAGTGTTCCTGATCTCGTGTCCTGAGTACCACGGTTTGTACCACCATGTCGGTGATGCCGATCAACTCGATTAATATAATCAGCGGGCATAAGGTGCCTACGGGGCACATTGGACGGGAAAGGGGTCAGGCCATTGTTACCGGTAATCCGGCCATCTGCCGACGGGTGAGACGGACCCAGTGGCCTTGCAGGATTGATTGCCAGACCATCAAGTCCCGAGCGTGAATGAGGATAAGGGCCCGGCTCAGTGGTGCTGCTTAACCCATTTTGTACCTGAGCTGACGCAAGGTCCTCCATGCAAATATCCTGTACTGGCTGTTTGTTGCTCGGCTCGTCACCTCTTCCTCCATTCCCCTGATCAGCGCTTCCACGACGAGAAGCCACTCCTGCATCCGAGGAAACCTTATAGGAGCAGTGCTTGAGGTAGCATTTCTCAAAATCTTTCCAGGAACTGAGATTCTCACGACAGATGGGGCACTGGGCTGGACATGCATTTTCGCGTTTTTTGGCTTCAAGTTCCTCATATGTGGGTTCCCATTTGTGCTTTTGAAGCGCATGTCCTCTAGTCTGGTCTCTCCGGGGTCTCTTAACCGGACAGCCATTCTCTGGGCAGAGAAATTTGCATTTTGGGTAATGCAAGTCATTGACGTGGCGGGTAAAGGTACCTTTATCATGAGTGTCGAGCTTGGTACACTCCAGGCATTTGTATCGGGTGATGGTTGTGGACTCGGTGGGCGACGGCGGATGATGAGGCTCCGGTACGGGCAGAGGAGTCTCCTGGTTCTGAAGAAGAGTATTCACATGATCAGTGAGATATGCCAGACTCTGTGCCGCCTGGCGCAACTGATCCTGGCTGCACTCCATACCGGATAGGATCCTGCGGTAGCCATCGTTGACATGCTGAAGGTACTGTACTAGTTCACGCACCAGGCTTGACTGGTGCGAGACCATTGGCTGATTTTCACAGCCAGCCAAACCCATCAGAGCACCTTCGTTGCTCCGTCCAGGAAAAGTCGAAGTGGAGGACATCCCTGTGTCTATTCCACTTTCCAGGAACCCGTCAAGAATGGCTGGGTCCATCTCGTGACCGCCGGTCATTCCACGCAGGTCAGAGTCCAGTGACGCAGGCAGATATGACGGGTTTATCTGGTCCCACAAAAGAGCGCCGGAGTCTAACGGGTCTATATCCCAACTAGTATCCGTCGTGGTGCTTTCGGGGGGTTTACTCGGATCATAGTGGTTGGAGGACACGAGTGACTCCTATGAAGGCCTTGTTAGCTGCCGGTATACGCCACCATATCAGACGAGCAAACAGTGAGGAGAGCTAAAGACGGTAAGAGACGGGGGACGGGAAGTGTTGGAGGCCTAATGGAATGACTCACTGGGTAGGATCGTCCAGCATATTCTATGTCTTGAAACATTACTTCCACAGGGGCCTCAAAGGAGCTTCCTCTCACAGTTGCTTGTCGCAGTAACAGGGTTGGATTTATGCCAGCATCCTGTTCTCCATCGGGCATGCCGTCCTGGTATGGATTCATGGTGGTGGTAAAGCTTTAGGTAGCTTTACTGGTGCACCAGGACTAGGGCCCGGAAACTGGTAGGATGAGGTTCGTCAAAGATGGTGCAGGAGTAAAGAGTATATGAGAGGAGAGGCAGGAGAGGGAAGAAGACAAAAGATCTGGTCACGGTGTGCTGGGAGCCAGCTTGATATAAGGTCGAGGCGACTGAACCTGGGTGAGACGCAAGCTTTGACCCAGGCAAAGAGAGAGATTAAGTAAACCTGCAGGCCGGTGGATTGGGCCACCGAGGATTCGTCAAAGCGTATGGCGTCTTTTCAAGTACGCGGTCCGGTGATGGATAGAAACACACAATCCGACACAAAATGCGAGTACCGGCTTCTCCACGCTCACATCGGTGGGTCTTATGTGCCAGATTATATGGGCTCTCAAATAGAGTAGGCCATAATCCGGATTGGGTGCGCTGATGGTGAGGCAGCAAATGAGAAACGGGGAAACACCGCGGCTAAACACGGCTATTACGATGCTGCCGAGATACAAAGGGCAGGAAATTGTGGAACTGATCTGCTCTCTTCGTCATCTTTCCACCCCTTTAGCTCAGCTTTAATGAGTTTAAAAGTTTGGAGGGTGAAGAAGGACACGGCACAGCCCAGTTGCTTCAATGAGGGGAAAGGCTGCTGCGCCCGATCGGCAGCCTCCGAGGTCAGCGTTTAATGGAGAAGCAGACCGACAGGAATCCAATCAGCTCAATGTAATTGATGTATATTCCCTTTATTTATCGCTTATTGGTTGGTCCGTATGACTATTGCCGTGGTTCTCTCGAACATTGCGGTTTCAATCTTAGCTGTGGATCACGTGTCACTGCGGCTCTGCTTCCTCTTTCCTAAGAGATCGTACTAGGTCCAGTATCAGCTGTGAGTGATAAGGCAAAAGCACGAGTTCTGGGTCAGTGAGGTAAATGCAAGGAACGCTCAGGAGGTACGTGGGACTGGATAAACCTTCCTTCGTATCGACACTTCCCGATCAAGGACGGTTAATCGAGAGCCGACACTTGCCATGGGCAGAGGTCAGTGGATTCCATCCAATCAGCTCGGGAAATTTTGACGCGAGCACAGTCCCCTCAAGTGCCCCGTGAAGCGAAATTCATTCCAGGGACGGGTATTGACACGAGATATGGAAAGTCGAGCCTAATGAAGGCAGGTGGAGCCCAGAAGTGGGGAAACTGTGTACAACGTGGCAGAATCCGGGGGTGGGATCGAAAGACTGGCGAATCCACACCGTATCTCTCGGTCTGTCGGTGGAGCTTTGGGGCACTTATCGCGGCCGGGAAGAAAAGATCTACTCCCGGTGGATCACCCAGAAGCGGTCAGGAGGCGGGAAGAAATACGAGGAACCAGATCGACTAGTGACTGGGCAAGTCAAATTGAGTTGACTGTTAAGCTCACTATTTGCCACCATGTCAGTGATATCACAACGGTCGACAGCCGCACTCATTTAACAGCGATCTACACTGGCCAACCACGACTCAAGTTCGGCCTTCGCCGAAGGTCGACTACTAATAGGAAGAGATTGACCCTTCATCTTAGTTATGATCTGCCGCTATGGGTGATCCTTATCACGTTGGAGATACTCCGTACCCACTTCAATTCGCGACCAAGATAAAGACGAGCACGGACCTGAGAATCGGGAACTCGTCAGCCTTTGCTGGCTTGTGTAATTGCTTTTGTCATGGCTTCAAGAAGACAAAGAAGACGTCGAAAGTCAATCCGAGATGGGGCCACGACCCGGCTCGACCCGTGCGGTGTACCGTGGTTGAGAACAGGAGATCGGCAAATAAAATTAGAACTCCAC
This sequence comes from Penicillium decumbens, assembly GCA_027569385.1. Lineage (NCBI taxonomy): Eukaryota > Fungi > Ascomycota > Eurotiomycetes > Eurotiales > Aspergillaceae > Penicillium > Penicillium decumbens. The sequence continues at coordinate 159,124 of JAPDEZ010000029.1, forward strand.
GATCAGACCTCGAAAATGGATATCATGAACTGATTGGGAGTGCCTGAGGAACGTAAAAGAACATGGAATGCGTAACTATGTAGTTAGGTTAGTTAACTAGTTACTGCAGTCAGCTGCAAAGGTATGTAAGCGAGGCAGAATTTTCACGTGAACAAAGACCAATAGGAAATCTGATTGTTCTCATCTATGGAGATCTCTCCAGACCCTCGTAAGAATAAAATGAAAGAAAAAGCTAAAAACATCTAAAAAAGTCAAAAAATCAAAAATGTCTGCACGTTGCCCTTGCCCCACCGAGTGTGCCTCGCCGCAGACATGAAACCCGTTCGGTATCCCATGACCCATGACCGATCGCCCAAGATCCAGAACTATGAAACGTAGCGCTCTTTTCCAGCCTTTCCTTACAGTATAGTACATGTCCTCACATCACTGATTATGACGATAATCTCGACTCGCCAAACCGTATTTAGCGGCTAATTTTCAGAGGTGACCACGGCTGGGAGCTAGCCGGGGCCTTGATGTATTCGTCGAGCATTGCGGAGCTACCCTTGCTCGACTTACCTCCTGAAGTAAAAAATGAGGTAGGAGTGCAACTGCCGGAGCTCAGGGTTGACGAGGGGCTACCCTTGGATGTGGTGGTCAATGCGCCGATTTGGCTCAATTGAGGGTTTCTGTTCCATCGCAGATCAGTATATGGCTGGGCTAGGAATGGGATAGGTGGTTAGGGGATGTATAGGGAGTTAGAATGGCACGCTGCATGTTGCTGTATGCAGGGTCGATGCAGAGCGAAGCTTACTTAGGCGGGGGACTCATGTTGGGATCTTAGGATATGGTGCCGTGGTACTCCGTATACAGGGAGGAATTGGCGATATTCAGAGAGTAATGATGGAAATAGATAATACGATCTCTCTAGCAGGTTGAGTGAATGAACAGCGTGGATCGATAGTCGATAATGGCAGTTATGACTCTTGGTGAAAGCTAGGGCCGTATAGGACGGGTGCACGTGCAATGAAGTCGCGGAGATGATGGAAAAAAACTACAATTTGGTCTGGAGAATTGATTAATTTTATATTAGGCAAGGCACAATATATCCTATGGGTATTTTGCGATCGAAACCCGGGTTGCACCCTCTCTCAGCCTGGAGGTATCATTATGCTTTCCCAGAAGAGTGTCAGGTCATCCGTTCAGTACTTCACATCTCCAGTGGAGATCTGGGCCTGCCAAGCCCTTATTCTCACTCTGTCATTGGCGAATATACCATTCCAGCCGAAACCTTTTCATTCTTTCTTCTAAAGCTCTCTCTCGGGTTCCAGGCTTTGCGCGGTTGCCTGAGAACGGGCGATCATATCAAATCAGACGTGGCCTTAGGGAAAACAACAGAATTTGAATAAAGTCAAGAAAGAAGAATGACCGAAATGACCCCTGCAGATTTGGCTATCCCGGGTACAGGCCCCTCTGCTAGATTCTCGGTGGAGATAGGAAAATGTATAAGACAAGGAGATCCCGGGGTGTCACTCCGTTACGTGCATTCGATCTTCTCGAGAGGATGCGAGCTTGTCATCATACTGATGGATCCGATCACGGAACAAGTCCAATGTGATAAACTCGGCGTGATCCACTGCTCCAATCTCCCGAGCAAGAGAGTTATCTGCACTTTTGTAAATTACGCATATCTCCAGTCGACGGGCTGTGGCTGTCGCCGGTGGCTGTGGCTGTGTCGAGGATTTCAATTCTCCCCGATGTCCCCGAGAGACCAAGCATCCACAAGTGGGATCACCCGTCTCGAACACCAAAGAACGGAGTCTGGCCCCTCTCGATTGCTGATCGCCTGTCTACGTATGTATGTACCCCTGTCACCCTCTGGATCCAGCTCCGGCTGGATGGTAGCGCGCGGCCCCTGCCCACTAGGTCGAGTCCGACGTGGAATTAATGATTTGAGTATTGTCAAGATTCGGCAACAGTGTGCTGGACCCGTGCCGGTCTGTTTCAAAAGCCTTGGAGGTACATTGATGGGGTCTAGTTGGGGGTACGTTGGGCTCTACTACCCATCGCATTTACCTTGTTGAAACCCAGGTGTAACTTGGACGACAGCCACCCTAATGGCATTTCATCTCTTGATCCCATAGCCCACAGCCCTGGTAAACCTGGGAAGCCTCAGGGTGTTGAGATGGATGACTGCCGGGGCCGTGTGGCTGCGCTTATCTCGATGACCTGGCCTTAGTCTATGGGGCGTTGGGCACAACAACCACGACGTATTCGATTTGTCCTGTCAGCACTATGTGCGACTTGCGAGCACCTGAAGAAGCATTGCTTGGAGCGTGAGGAATTGGAAGATGTTATTCAATGCCCAGGTGCAGACGCATTGACAGAAACCGTGGAGTGACACCTCCAATATAAGGTGTCCGTGTGGCTGTGCAGAATGTGGCACGGCACGATCTCGTATTCCAAATGATCATCTCCCATCCGAACACCTCAGCCACTCACGAAAAAAGGCGCATTGCTCTCGCAGCCCTAGGCAGCATGTATTCTTTTTTCTTTTTCCAATTTGGCACATCTTAATGCAACAGGTCTGGAACACAGACCGCATAACGGTCTTGAAACGCCGAGAAATGGAACAACAGAAATCAGATTACAGGAGTTTTCGAAATCAGTTATACCTCACTCACGCCTTGATTGCCTGAAAATATATCTGGGATAAGCTAACCCATCTTAAATCACCGCGCTTGAGTTTCGGCAGAACTGTAGTGGTAACTAACTGGTCATCAGCCGTCATTGCTAGAAGACGACATGCAAATTCGAATCGCCAAGTAGCATCGGGGTGTGCTTCAAATACAAAATGCAAATCGATAGTTCTAGCCGCAGTAGAGCACTGGGGCTTCCCGGGATTGTGATATGGATCTTGCACCAAATGGACATGCGCACCCTGATTGCTGCTCAACGCGTCTGTCGCATGTGGGCGGATTTGACTCGCGAGTCGCGAACCCTACAGCAGGCTCTCTTCCTCGCGCCTGTCGGTCGTAACTGCAATGCAAGGCCCCGAGATCACAATCCTTTACTCGCAGAGGCATTTCCGTTCCTGCTTCAGTTGAAGGGTCTCAACTCCGTTCAATATACCGACACTGTGGGTTGGACAATAGATGGGATGGAGGTCATCACACTGAGTAACCTGGACCTGATGAATCTTCGACCAAAAAAGAGCGATATTTACGGCCTGAAGCAAGTTGGTGGCGTATGTACACCCACAGCCCCCGATGTATACGGTCGGGCAGTTCCTCCCAGTGAGCGAACAGTTGCATATATCGTCGAGGCCGTCAATATCACCACGACAGAAAGACGGTCTGTAAATGGGAACCTTTTTTGATTGGCTAATTTGTCTACCGAGTTATTCCTGCAGCCGCCAGACGACCTCAACTTTCCTGGGAGGAAACTTGACTCCCAAAGTTGAATCGAAGAGTATGGATGAAAATACAGTTAGGTTGCAGGCCGAGCAGATAAATAGTGACTGGCGAGGATGACTGCCGACTTTGGTCTTATTTTAGTCGCCCAGCCTGTTCGTGGGTGTAAACCGAGACACCCGAAGAACGAAAAGGAGATAGTTTGGGAGCAAATCCGTGAAGCAACACGTGATTATACTATGAAGCTTTTCATAAAATGGTACAGGGTTTGTTCTAGGAAAAGTGGGATGCGTTGACAGCAAGCTATGAAATTTAGTGATCTTGTGGTTCGCTTCCAATCCAACCAGGCCGTCTATTGTTCAGAAAAGATATCTGGCCAGATCTACTCTAGCGCAATTTGGGTCAGGCACTGGGAATAAAAGCGTGTGTCTAGCTAGGTAAGGGGTGATCTGTTTCGAAGTCTACTGTAAATAAAAATGTCAATATCGGTCCCCGCAGGGCCTTGCTCCAAAGCGGGTGTGCTGTACACCACATAACCATAAATATACAAACACTTAACAACGTTCCCTAAAAAAGGATCTAACCTGAGCACAGGATATACCGCTCCCCGAGCCAAGTACGAGAAAAGACCGCTTGGAAAATGGTATATACAAAGTAGAAAGCCCGAGAACACAATCTCCATCCACGTTATCACGGGCACAGACGCAGGTCCTGAGGTCCAGGAACCTACCGAAGAGCACCGCCCCCATCGCACTAAAACTTAGCCTGGCGCTTCTCTCCAGCGGCAGAGTGCCCACCGGGTTTAGGAAGCGGGATTTGGATTTTGCCCTGCGGCATATTCCTTATCTTTTCGCTGCGGAGATCAGACCCGTTCTCCTAGCCACGCGGCCACGTGGTGCGTTGCAGATCCCGTAGATCACACGGCTACCCGTGGACCCTGACAATCCTTATTTACCCACTGGGTCTTGTGTCAGACCTTTGTTAGCGTTGTTTCAAGGCTTGCTTGGTATAGATATTTTCTTGGCGTTAGACCCGAAGATAATACATTTTCTAGGAAATGTGCAGAATGAGAAAGACGTTGCACAGCCCAGCCCATGGTTATTCACCTGGGTCTGACAGGGATTTGCTTTGCTCTTGGCGGGCTAAATTGGTCAACGTGACGAATAAACGCGCGGTGCCCTGGCGCAGTTTGCGATTGGAGTCACTCGATCGAGACATATTTCTCCTATAGCGAATACGTTGCCAGGGTGTAATACCCTGTGGCAGTGCAGGCTTGTGGCAGGGAATGCCTGCACGTAGGATCAGGACAAGACCCACGAGGAGAGGTCTGATTTCACTTTTATGTACAATCTTTGGTGGTGTAGAGGGGAAGGGAAAGGGAGGGTGAAGGGTGGTCTCAGTTCCTCAGTTCAAATCACGGGCTAACAGCTGCGAAGCCATCAAGCCTCATACCAATGATCTTTGGTTTCATCATTTGAGCGCCGACAGTATACAAGCCCTCGGTTCCCACAGTATATATATAAGTCTACGTGGGAAAGAGAAGAAGAGAAGAGAAGGAAGAGGAGTGGGAAGTGAGAGATACTTATAGTAGGGTCGGGCGTGCAGGCCTAGGCTGATGATGGAAGATGCCGTTTCCATTTCCTATCAGGACAGTACCTAGGTTTTATACGATGCCTGGGTTGACCGTTGACCAGCAGACTCCCACCCTATGTCAGAGCGGCCTTGGTGCAAGAGTATAGTATAGCAGGGGTATACTACCTAGATATGTAGGTCTAGACCTTTCTTTTCTTATTTGCACGGCACTTCTGTGAAGACTCGAGGCGAAATGTCATGCGTGTTGCCTGGAAAATATGGGCGAGCTACGGGCTCCTGAGGTGACCTAAAGCCTAGACTTACATGGATCGTGGGCGTTCATTGGAATGAGTTAGGGAGAAGCTGTGGATGAAGAGGCCAGACCGTTAAAGAATCGTCCTCGACTCATTCCTGCTAAAACACCCATATGTTCGTAGGATTGAGGTCTGAACTCGTACATCGGTTGCAGCATTCCTTCAATATGAAGCTACCGTGGAGATTAATTGGGCGCCCAAGAGGCTCTCCTGGTGGTCTGCAGACATTCGACAACCGTCGTTTTCCCGCGACAAGAGGTCCGCCGTTTGTTCTAGACTGTATCTATTTTTGTAGACCCGACAAGTGTCCGCATATCCATGAATGGCAAGGCCTGTTTGACTATGGTATCGGCACATGCGCGGCCAAGACGGACAAGGCAAAACCCAGTCCCCAGACGCTCTAGACAGACCGTTTAATGGTCTGCTCGAGGGAAAAATAATTTGTGAACTCGGAAATTTTTGATTTTGTTTCATTCAGGGGAATCTATGCACAGGCGAGAGATGTGCCGGGGCATCGGACACCCTTCACGTGTCGTCTCATGCAGCCAGAGTCCATTCCACCCGGTCGGGTAAAGAAACGGAGAGTAACCCAGATAAAAAAACACCAAACAACCACGCGCACCGAACCCAGACTCAATTCCTTGCGAGCCGCTTAGATGTGGGTGTCGTAGGGGATGGGGACAACGGTCTCGGGGACGTTGCCAGCGGAGGTGACAAGGTGACCCTCACGGGGGCCAACAGGCTGGCGCTTCAGGTGGACGTGGACACCCTTCTCCTTGGCCTCACGCTTCTTGATGGCGTTCTCCTTGACACGGTTGATGAACTCCTCACGGGAGCGGGAGTGCTGGACGTGCTCAATGCGGACGTTGATGCGCTTCTCGATGTAGCGGTTGTCGACACGCTTGTAGAGGAGGACACCGACGGAGGACTTGGTGACGTTGTAGACAACGCCGGTCTTGCCGTGGTAGACCTTGTGGGGCATACTGTTCTGACAGTCAATTTCTCATGTTCCATCTCATCGCAAATTGTATATTGTGTTCATAAGGGGAAAATCGCTGGAGAGCCGAAATTCTCGAGTGTTGCTGGGCGAGCGGGGAGAAAGAAAATTTGGATTGTACTGACCCCTTCTGGACGGCACCGTTGACCTTGACATCGACAATGTCACCAATACTAAAAAGTTCGTCAGATCTCGTTCCTTATATCCATCACAATATGGGGTTTCGTAGGGCCGTACCGGAAGGTCTTGAGGTAGGTGGACATGCGGATCATACCATGTTCCTTGAAGTTGCGGCTGAAGGCATACTGTCGACGCAGTTAGTATGTCATAGTCCTCCAAATGGGCCAAAAGTAATCGAATCTCCAAATCGCAAACGTACCCGAGTGCCAGCGCGCAGACCGTACGAGTGAGGCATGACGGCGGTGTTGTGGTTGGTGTTGTGGTGAAAATTGTCGACAACGGGCTACCTTCGTCAAAGGTGAAGCGGCGACCCGGAGATTCGATGGTTGTGTCTCGCTTACGTGATCTAGGGCTCAACCCAAACGCTAACCATTCCGGGACTAGTGTGTCGCTAAGCCCGCCTCAACTCTTTCCTTCTGTGAATTTCACTTCAAGTGCTTGTTCGACAACTCCCGCGACAACCAGGACAACCCGCAGCCATGGCCCCCGTCCCGTGAGTACACTGTCTGTAATGCGCCCATCGCATTCATCTAACCGCTTTTTCCATGCAGTCGTGTCTACTCCAAGACCTACAAGGTCCCCCGTCGCCGTGAGTACAACCTTGAAAAATCGCGTCCTGGTGAAATCTGAGGCTAATTCCATTGCAGCTTTCGAGTCGGCTCGTCTGTTAGTACTCTCCGGCCACTAATCAGAAGCGTGCTTCTGATTATGTCGTGTGTTCCACTCTAACCACTTTTTCTAGTGACTCGGAACTGAAGGTTGTCGGCGAGTACGGCCTGCGCAACAAGCGTGAGGTGTGGCGTGTCCAGCTTACCCTGTCCAAGATTCGTCGTGCTGCTCGGTATGTGGAGGAATAATACCCGGTCATTGGAGGAAACATGAAACTAACGGTCGCAGTGAGCTCCTCACTCTCGATGAGAAGGACCCCAAGCGTCTGTTCGAGGGTAACGCCCTGATTCGCCGTCTTGTGCGCATCGGTGTCCTCGACGAGTCCCGCATGAAGCTCGATTACGTTCTTGCCCTGAAGGTCGAGGATTTCCTTGAGCGCCGTCTCCAGACCTGCGTGTACAAGCTTGGCCTCGCCAAGTCCATCCACCACGCCCGTGTCCTCATCAAGCAGCGTCACATCCGTGTCGGCAAGCAGATTGTCAACGTGCCCTCCTACATGGTCCGCCTGGACTCCCAGAAGCACATTGACTTCTCTCTGACCTCGCCCTTCGGTGGTGGCCGTCCCGGCCGTGTCCAGCGCAAGAAGATGCGCGCCGCTGCCGGTGGTGACGGTGAGGAGGCCGAGGAGGATGAGGAGTAAATTATTCCTTAAAAAAGAAAAACGGGAGTACGGTCGGGTTTCGCTTTTGGACACCTCAAAACTTCTGGGATGTTCATGATGACTACAGCATATCCACATCATGTATGATCATGCAAATTGAATGAATCACAAACAGCCAGACGGCTTCAATTCGGAACCCGAATTCTTATTCTCCTTATTGCGTGTGAGCTATCGCGGGCATCCATATGTACAGTAGATCTTTAATCCATAAAACGCCGATCCCAAGCCGCCAGATTCCTTAGTCGTGTAATCGTTGTCAAATCCACCGGGCTTCATCTCTCCACGCCTACCATTTCCTTCAGAGTCTCTTCTGCGCCTCGGTACCACCGACCCATCTCTTCAAGACCATCGCTCTCTCCTTGCTGCTTCTTCCGCTGCGCCTCGCGGGCCTGTGCAATCGCCTCGACCTTGCGACGCTCAAGCACCGTACACTCCCTCTCAATCGCCTCAGCTTCTCGAGTCTTACGAGGCAGGGCGTTCTGCACAGCAGCAATCTGCCGGTTCAACGCCGCCAATTCCGCCTCGCGCTCAGCCAACAGGTTCAAAGTCGCAGGGAGAGGAAGGTTCTGAGACGATCGCGGGTCCGAAGAGTCCATATTGGCTACCTGTTTCGCGCGGAGCCCTGCAATGGTGGATTCGAGGTTCTCGATGGCGTCTGGAAGAGTCGATAGCTGTTCCGTTTGTACCTCGACATTCTTGTACCCTGTCGCGTCGTACCTCGTTAGCCAGTACGGGTATATATCACCGAGATGCAGACTTACGGCTCGCCAGATCTCGGGCCATTTTTTCCATCTCCTCGATCATCAGGCGCGCTTCTTCTTTGCTCGCCTTTAGTTCTGCTTTCACCTCCGCCAGCCGCGTCTCCAATTCCACGTTCTCATTGTGTCCGACCACGAGAGGCGGGTCGCCCACGATCGCCCGTAGGAATTTCTCTTTTGTTACTTGTTCAACGTAGGAAAATCGTAGCTTGGAAAAGAGTTCCTAGTTAGGGAACCATGTTAGTATTTGCGATTTCGGTACAGACATGGTCGGACTCGGGCTGCGAACCTTGTAGTGCGTGAGATCAGCCTCCAAAGAAGCTGGTGTCGGATCATTCAAATTGGATATGGAGACATCAGAGCCTCGCTTCGAGGGAGAGAAGTTCGCATCGCTAACGTCGGATATAGGTTCACTTATGCGAATAATCGCGAGCTGCTTTTTCAGGTCACCCTGGTCTGCTTCGAGCTGCTGAAGAGCCTCTATTGACTCAGAGACATCGCTCGCCATTTCAATGACACGAGTAAAGCTATTCCACACCTGGAGGGATCAAAGCGAGGAGAGTGTGTCCCGCATGCAAACAAGCGCGGCAACAAACAAGCAACTCTCGATAACAGATAGCCGGGCGGTGAGTGCCTCGATTTTGGCAGGCGCAACTCCATCTGCTCCGCGCCACGACTTCCTTTTACTTTCAGGGTCTGGTTTGATGATAATGGGTCGGTGACACTGGAATTTATCGTTCTTTGTACCTTTGGTTGGGTCGTCCCGCAGTCTTCATCCAATACGGCAGTCTGCTCGACTTGCCTCGACGACACCATGGACGACGATTACGTTGCGCAGGTCCTTGCCAAAGAAGCTCGGGAGACTTCTCAGAAGTACTCGGCTGAGGGTCTCTCGGCCTTCATTCCTCGCAAGTGTGTATATTCACAAGTTGGGTTAAGCTCCTCCGCAATACCCATGCTAACTTGGCTCGTTCGCAGGCCGGCAGGCAACGCTCCCAAGCCCAATACCCGGTTTCTACGGCATCTCATCAAGGAAACGGACAATCACAATACAGCGCTGAAGCGCAAAGAGGAAAGAGAAGCACGGGAGCGCATGCGCCAGTTGAAAGCTCAGGCCAATGGTGACTCGACTTCTACGTCGCAATCCTCCCGCAGACAAGATCGCCCGAGTAGTACGCGAGACGCCGATAGACGCCACAGGGAAGATCGCGAGGACCGACACCGCTCACATCGGAGACGGCACCGAAGTCGCTCTATATCTGCAGACAGAGATCGCTCGCGACGCCCTCGGCGGAGGGACGAGGAAGACAGGGTGAGGGATGAACGCAGAGACAGCGACCGCACAGACCGACGGCGAGAGCGTCACAGGCACGATTCCTCTCGAACAGAGCGGCGTGACCGGAAGCGATCATACTCACGATCTCGCAGCCATTCTCCCCGCCGGGGTCGCAGTTCTGAACGTCACCGTAACGAGCGACGGTCTAAGTCCCCATCTGGCATGCATTCATCACGATCACACAGAACACACAAGGACCGACGGTCTAGACGAGACGAGGAGCCAATTCGTGAAAGCCGTTCATCTCGCGATACAGACGGCCGTCCCGAAAACCAATCATCTTCGACTACGACACTGCTCCGTGACAGATTGGACGATGAGTCGGATCCCTTGGAAGACCTTATCGGCCCTCTTCCTCCCCATAAGGATGGTACAGACCTAGCGCCTGTTCGTTCGCGAGGCCGGGGCGCCTACAAACCCAGTGCAAGTGCCATCGACGTTCACTTTGCTGCGGACTACGACCCGACGCAGGATGTACAGCCCAACGATGACGGACACCATGTGGATAGTCGACCTTCTCGCCGCCCCGTCGCAGGTCTCATGACCGAAGAGGACGACTGGGATATGGCCCTCGAAGCGATGCGCGACCGTGCCAAGTGGAGACAAAAGGGGGAGGACAGACTGCGGGCAGCTGGCCTGAACGATGCGACTATTGATCGGTGGAAGAGCAATGCCGCCTTCACAGGGCTGGACGGCGAGCGCAATCCCGATGATGTGAAATGGTCTAAGAAAGGCGAGGGACGAGAGTGGGATCGTGGCAAAGTCATGGACGATGAGGGTCACATTGATGTCAAGGCTGTCTGGAAGTAAGCTTGCCCATATGGGCTTGGATATGGCGTTTTAGCGCAATATTTTAGATACCAGGATGCATTTTTATTTGGGACCTCATGGTATCCGGAGGTCTGCACGTTATGATTGTACGAATACACATTGAGCAAACGCCTACCTACATATTCAGTTTCGTTCAGATATCTATCAAAGGGTTCCAAGTTTTCAAGGTGCATGCTTGAAGGTATCCCCAGAGTCATCTGTAGAAAGCCAAGAAAAGGACCCACTGCGTTCCGCAGCTTTGTCAAGTGCGGAATTGGACCTCACGCATATGGTGATACCGCCACCCGTACTGACGACATCAGTCATCGTCAGTTTCCAGCGTTGCAAATGCTTAGCTATCACTGTTTCCTCATCTTATCCAGCTAAATTCCTACCCTTCAAGGTTACATTTTTGCTTGATGAGACTGAACCCTCGAATTGCTGGGCCATTTTGCGCAAATATATCATCGCGCGCAACGCACCCACTGAGCTATTCATCGATCAATCAACCATTTCGATATCATACAAGAGGCTCATACCACCGAGTATACCACTCAAGCACACCCACGATGACGGACCAATTTGCTTTCTCCTATCCATCGCCATTGGAAGGATATGAGAACCTCGAGCCGCTGTCCGAGTGAGTCCGCGGCGAACACTGAATCATCGCAGCGAAGAACTGACACAACAACCAGGGAGAGAAACGAGGATGGAAAGTCACTCAAGAACCCCCAGCACGGCGTCCTCAGCAAAGCCTACGAGGAGTTCCCAGACCCATTAGCCAAAGACCGACGCGGCGGGTTCGACATTCACATCTACCACTTCCAGGTTCAGGAAATCCACATCTGAACGCTCAAAATAACGCTGATACCCGAGTAGAACAACCCAGACCAAGTTGCATATGCCCGGGCGTTGTGGGAACGTATTCGTCGTGAATGTAAGCATCCCATACCCCAGTACCTTGGTCGTCGAATCTAACACTGACAGTCCCTGAACTACGTATCTACACCTTGTGGGACAAGCCTGTCGGCCCACACCCGGTGGCCATGTTTGAAGTCAATCTCTTCACACCGGCGCAGTTTGGCGCCTTTATTCCGTGGCTCGTTATTAACCGTGGCCCGCTGAGTGTTTTGGTTCATCCCAATACGCTTGAGTCGGAGGATGAACGGAATCATACGCAGCGGGCGACGTGGATGGGGGATCGGATACCGTTGGATTTGAGGATTTTTAAGTTGATGAAGGAGGCTGAGAAGAAGGAAGAGGAGGCAGAGAAGGCGAAGACTGGAAGGTCGTAGAGGGTATGGATAGTTTTAGCGGAGTATATGATGTATGAAGCGTGAAATAAATGTGGTGAAGCTGGTCATGGCCTTATGTCCATGTGATATGTCCCGTGAACCTGTTGGATTCGAATGTTGACAGGGCTGATGCTTGGCCTGCGTGGTGGATATCGGGTGTGGCTTTAAGACGGCGAAACCTTGGAACTTGACGAGATGCAGATCGTGGATGATCTAGGGTCCAAATGATTATCCCTTGGATTGCAAGAGTCAAGGAATGGGTTCCCGTCCTTTTATCCAACGATCTGGTGATGGCCATCTTATCAGATGACTCTGTCATGAATATACCGTCACCTGCGAACAAGCCCGCGGTTTACGCAACTAGATAAAGCTAGGCCTCTATGGTTGCCAAATCGGAAGCTCTAATACCGCCAGGTGTTCCTGGGCTCATCGATCTGTGGCGCAGCACTGAGTATGAATCGGTACATTCCAACGCATCCCTGGAGGCCATCTGCCCATCTCGTCCCCCACCCTGAGGATTCTCCCCTCTCGTGGACTCGGCTTCTCCAATAGAAAACATTGCAGCCTCCCTGGAACCTCAGCTGTGCTTAAAGCATGTAATCTTGTGATGGGCCTTGCCCTGTAGCAACTGGTTGGGCAAAAAAAGCAATGTGACATTAAAGGGACGCTGATTCAGATCGCGCCTGTACTCACTGCTTATTTATTGGACACTTTCTCATCCTCCAGGGGCTTCCGCTGGAGACCTCGGTTCTAGGTGAGCTGCTTTGCTTGCGTCTTGTGACGGGTCTTGCTGATCGCTATATTGATAAAAGCTCGAGTAGGAACTCGACCGCTTGAGCCCTCTGCCCCTGAATAAGCTTCCACCACTTTGTCTTTATCAATATAGCATTCGGGTTATATCAACATGCATTTGACCTTGAATCTGGTGGCGCTGGTTGCTCAATGTTTGATTCATCCGGTCAGTGCCACAGCTACTATCCCGCAATATGTATACGACTATGGTAAGAACCGATCAATTTGAATCACTGTTCCAATCTAACAATAGATAGCCCCTTTGGTTTGGCTGCACAGCCAGGATCCTTACCGACCAAGCGATCTCCAAGCACAGTTGGATCATACAACCCCCGAGGTCAACTGGACCACAATTGAAAGTGCGCCGTCGCCGTTGACTCTCAACAACCTCGATCAGCTCAATAGCATGGGCAACACCAGTGTATACCTCACGTCTCATAAAGGAATAGATGCAACTCCCGAACCAGCCTGGTTCCGTGGCATCACCCCTGACAGTGACGGACGGATCGGCAATGGCACAGGAAGTGCTATTATTGTAGTAGATCACGGTGGCGGGGAGGTTGATGCGTTCTACTTTTATTTCTACGCGTAAGTAACTCAGGCGCTTTGCCAAATGACATCTTCACTGACCCCTCTAGATACAACAAGGGTGATATCGTCCTGGGCATGGAATTCGGAGACCATATAGGCGACTGGTAAATAGATCGCATACAAAACACAAAACCTCTACAAACTAACATATACCAGGGAACACAACATGATCCGCTTCTCCAACAGCACTCCGCAGTCAATTTGGTTCAGCCAGCACGCCAGCGGCCAGGCCTTCACCTATGACGCATTAGAGAAGCGAGGCATACGACCATACTCGTACTCTGGCAATGGTACCCATGCCAACTACGCTATTGCTGGGTAATTACCTCTCCCCATATCCAGTAGAGAATCACACTAACTCTTCAGACAACATGACCACACAATCCCGGGCCTCAACTTGCCCACCGGCTTTCTATTAGACTATACAGACCGCGGCATCCTATGGGACCCCGTACTCAACGCCTTCGCCTACACGTATGACCCATCAACAGCGACCTTTGAAGCCGGTAGCGCTGATTATCCCCTCGCCTGGCTGAACTTCAATGGGAAGTGGGGAGATGACCAACCACCGAATGAGCCGTCTATTTTCGGAGAGGCGAAATACGTTGCCGGGCCCAATGGGCCCAAGTTTAAGTCTTTGAATCGCAAGCATACTTGTCCGTCCACGCCTTGTGTGGTACTGCCGTTTAGGATCTGGGCGGAGAATGCAACTTTGTCCTGAGGCGTTGATATTGTGAGGTGAGATATCGTAAGGTAGTATAGTATAGCACAAGCAGAACAGAATTCCCCAGCCAACGAAGACAGTCTTCCTTAAGAGTCCTTCAGTGGCCAACCCATTCTAGAGATAGACAGATAAACACCAACAAGAAAAAGTCAAAACCCAAACCAGTCTTCCATGATTCTAGGATCTAGTTTAAACACGGCTTTATCTCCAATGGCAAGAAAAGTACTCCTACTCGGGTATGTAGGAAAAGAGGCAAAGAGCCATGCACGCGAGAACCCCACATGCGATCCACTCATGTGCCGCTGGAACGTGCAATGACCGGCATTTTCGCATTCGGGTTTTCTGGGTTTGTTAAGAGATATAGTAGGGATTACATGTGTAGTTATATGGGCTGTGCCGGAGCAACTGTGCGGGAGAAATCCATGGTTGGCAGTTCAATAGCTCTCCGGCTTTGACGCGTCCCAGAGGGGGAGGTTCCGCGGTTGAAGTGCCCCACGTAGATGCATGGCGGGATTCTGTTTTTCAGATCAACTTATTCAGTGTTTATTGTGTAAGATGCAGAGGGTGACTCGTGGTGATGGGCTGTGCACATAGAGCCAGCAGATAAAATATGAGCATTGATTTTGGTTTTGCTTTTTTTTTTTTTTTTTTTTTTGCAAGACGGATCTACTAATGCTCGTTAACTTTCTGGCTACTGTATGCAATGCCAATATTGGGGCTCCAGGAGCGTGGTGTAGTTGCAGGATGAAGATCGTGGGCATCAATCAGTGGAAGCTAAGGTAAAATGGGACCAAATTTCGGAGCCACGGCGAGCTGGGTGATCCGGTGGACGCGACTCCATATTGTCGAGTGCCGGCATGTTTGGCACGGTATCTGATCCGCCAGGTCCCGGGTGTGTTACATCCTTAGAATAAGTTCGCTTGACAGGCGAATCTCTTGCAGTCATGTTAACGCCAGACACGGGACGAGTCATGACGAGAAGAGAAAACAAAATAAAACAAACACAGATCTCAGCGAGTGGAGACCGGCCGTTGCGCACGTGCCAGATCAGGGGCCTCGTGGTTTTTCTTTTTCTTTTTCATTCCATTTCATTTTCATTTTCACCGTTATTTCTATTCCATTTCATCCACGTTGTTCCCTGCACGGAGTACGGAATATCTTCAGCTGAGTACCCCGTAGTTAGCGAGTACGGAGTACGAGCAAATGGCCATTTCCAGTCAGGTCCCGGTTCATCGACACCAAGACTTCCCGGTGTGGCCTTAGCCGCTCTCTGGCGTGGAACGAACCGCCCTCCAGCCATCCAGCAAGCTCCGAGTGGGGAGCCTTCTTGGGCTCTGGGCTCGCTCATTTTACCCCTGAATTCCTCTGTGTCTCCGTCTACGGCTTCCTGTACAACGAGAAACTCCAACGTGATATCCCGTGCAGGTCGTGCAAAGTATCGCCTCTTAATCCAATCAATCGGGGATCCGAGTCTTCCCAGTAAAAAGGAAAAAAAGAGCAGAAGTAAATAAGAAGTGAAGGTAGGAACCTGTATCGATAATACTAAGATTTCTCCGCATCTCTATTAAGCTGTCGCCGTTCCCATCCTCTCCTTCTCCCACCTTCTCTCCTTTTTTATTTTCTCTTTTTCGCTTCATTCTATTCTCTCCATGCGCCGCGGTAGTCGGAAGCTGTGAGCAGGCCATTTCTCAACTTCAGCCTATCTGTCCAAGGAAAAAAAAAAAAAAAGAAAAACCCGGCAAAAAAGGGACTAGAAACTTTGTCTAGCCCCGAATTCCAATTCTGCCCTTTCGACACTTCTTCCCCTGTTCCGTCCTCCAGTAGCGACGTGCAGCGGATCGCCGACATCTCACACTGGCTGCGAGCTTGTCGCCTTTTTAACCCACTCTCGCTATTCCTTTCGTTTCAACCGCCCAGACCGGACGTGAAGCCCCGAACCCCTGAGCCGATATCGACGGATTGAATTCGCCGTATACTTCAGTGCTCGGAGCAGTGAGACCTGAACTTTGACTTGATATTCGATTCTCGAAACTCGATCCTATACCGAAGTATTCGTACACGGTACATACTAGGTAGACATACTGGTAGATTGTTGTATCCTGCTGTAAGTAATGACAGAAGTTACCTGAGTGATTTGCGTACAACGGCACAGGAAAAAAAGAATACAAAGAAAGGGCTGATTGGAAATGTACAGGGAAACTACCAACCCAAAATGGCAACCACCCCCTCTTCGCGCGCGCCTCCCGATGCGCTGCCAGAAAACGGCCAAACCCTCAACGCGCGCCGCACCTCTCTCGGATTTCTCCGTCGTCCCAAGTCCACCGAACCTCTCAGCGAGCGCAAGGTCTCTGGCCGCAAGAAGATGTCCAAAGCTGAAAGAATGGAGGATGAGATGCGTCGTCAGCGCGAATCCTGTGCGCCCCGGAATGCCCCCCGCTTGCCTGATCTCTCGCCCCCTCCGCAGCTCGAGACCTTTGGAGGTGAGGAAGGTGAAAGTATCCCCAGGATACCTGCTGTGCCTCGTCCGCAGTCCGGCTCTGCTGCTCCTTCGCCTCTGAACTCGCTCGACCCGTATGCTCGCACCGAAAGCATGACCCATCGCGGCCGCTACAGCTACGCCAGCAGCGCCGTGAGCACTGTCAACAGTCCTCGTCGCGTCCGCCGTCGCAAGGACCCCACTCCGTACAAGTGAGTTCCCCCATTGAGACCGATCGAGCTGAATGGCCTACTAATCATGAACAGTGTGCTGGTGGTTGGCGCTCGCAATTCGGGCAAGACATCCTTCCTCAACTTTCTCCGCAAGTCCCTGGAAATGCCCCCGCATAAGCACCCTTCACGCACTCCCGAGGAGTTGGAGGAGCTTGAGAGCCAATCCTCTGCCTACGAAGGATTCACCCCGCAGTATCTCGAGACCGAGATCGATGGTGAGCGCGTCGGTCTGACCATGTGGGATTCGAACGGTCTGGAACGCAACATTGTGGATCTGCAGATGCGCGGTGTCACTGGTTTCCTGGAGAGCAAGTTCGAGGAGACCCTTGCAGAGGAAATGAAGGTCGTGCGCTCCCCCGGCACTCGGGACACCCACATTCACTGCACGTTCCTGCTTCTCGACCCCGTGCGCCTTGACGAGAACATTGCTGCGGCCGAGCGTGCCAAAAGTGGCACCTCCAAGCCCTCCGACTCCCCCGTGGTTGGAGTTCTGGACCAGAACCTGGACCTGCACGTGCTGCGCACTATCCTGGGCAAGACCACCATTGTGCCCGTCATCAGCAAGGCTGACACTATCACCTCTGCCCACATGACATACCTCCGCAAGGCGGTTTGGAGCAGCTTGAAAAAGGCCAACATCGACCCACTGGAGATCTTGACCCTGGAGGACCAGGAGGAGTACAGTTCCTCGGAAAGTGCTGACGAGGAGTCCATCCACGAGGATGCCACCCCCGCCCAGGCGACCGAGGCCACAGAGTCCGCGGAGACTGCGGAAGCAACTGGCGAGATGCACGAGACCAAGGAGACCCACACTGTCGAGGAGGAGAAGCAGGCTACTCCCCTCGTTCACGACTCGTCCTCTAGCCTGAAGTCCAGCGCATCTGTGCCCGCTAACCCGCACGTGCCATTCTCGATCCTCTCGCCGGATCCCCACTCTCTGGCATCCGGCGAGGAGCCCGTTGGTCGCCGTTTCCCCTGGGGTTTCGCCGATCCCTACAATGCGGAGCACTGCGACTTTGTGCGCCTGAAGGACTCGGTGTTCAGTGAATGGCGATCGGAGCTGCGCGAGGCCAGTCGTGTGGTCTGGTACGAGCGCTGGAGAACCAACCGCCTCAACCGTAACGGTCAGCCGGCGCCTCCGCCATCTAAGCAGTACGGTAAACAGTACGGGGGCCGCATGGGACCCATTCGCGACGGTCGCCGCACGCGATAAGCGATTGTCTTGTCTCTCAAGCACTCTGTATCTTTTCTCGTCTGTTCGCATAGCTTGCTGTTCCGCACATACCCCGATCTTCTTCGTCTTGTCTGTTGACCCCTTTTTCTTCTCTTCTCTTGTCTTTCCTTCCAAAGGTTCTGTATTTCCTTTCCGACAAAACCTGTGATACTATCTCCAACCTGTATTCAAGCCAATGAAGCTTTCTATGTCTTTTGTGAAATCCAGTCTTGGCCAAGTGTCTACGTAGATAGTAGTTTGATTCGTAATGCAGCTTTTGGCGCCTTCTGCCCTACGAGCGGCTGAAGATCTCGTGAAGACCAATGACCGTCGGCTCTACGGGGTACATATGGGGGCCATTTATGAGCTGCAGGATTACGGGCGCTACAGGCCTAGAGGACTCAAAGACCATCAATACCAGCTGAACTTTTCCCTCTTCAATTTCCCCCCTTTCTCTTTTTCCTGTTCGTCCGTTACGTCTACACCCTATGCGCAGTAGTAAAGTAAGCTTTGAGGACTGCAAGGGTGCTCGATCCCACTCTACTCTTTCCCCGCACAGATCAGATCAGCAAGCTCCTCCGGCCCTAGCTTGCACGAGCTTCTTTGTGCGACCAATTCCTGAACTCCATTGAGAGCAAGCTCTATACTTTCTGCGATAAACACATCTCCAGATCCGGTACCGTCTCCGCAGCTGGACCTTGGAACGCAATGTCGCTCCAGGTGAATGACCCACGGTCGAGCCGCTCCAAGTCCCCTGGTCGCAGCCGCGAACGCTCCCGGTCGCGCGACAGCCGATTGCGCTCGCCCTCTCGTGAGCGTTCTCGCGCCCGTTCTCCTGCAGTTGAGATCGCCCCCAAGTCTGCCAGCCGAAGCCATGCTTCCGATGAGGAGGCCGAGATTGAGCGCCAGCACAAGCTGATGAAAGAGGGCCGTCTGCGTGAACCTCGCAGCTCCCGCGAGACCGAGGATCCGCGTAGTCTCGTCTCTCATGCCACTCGCAGCCCCGCCCGCTATGATGCTGCGCGCTCCGACTCGGACGATTCCAAGCGCCGCGATCGAGGTGCGGACATGCCGCGCCGTCGTGATGACCACTACGAGCATTCGGACGAGGATGATGTGACAGTGGCCCGCCCGCGTGGATACTCCAGTCGCTCGCAACAGCGCGTACGAGTGTCGCCGGCCCGTCCGAGTGAGCGGGATCATTCGGACTCGGACTCGGAGGTGGATGATGGCTTGGTTTATGGTGATATCCCGGGGAGCCATCCGAGCTATGCGCGACCGAGCAGGTTCCAGTATGCGCAGCCGTCGAATATCGTACACTCTCAGTCAAGTGCTTCGCGCAAGCCTGCGTATCCGGGAGAAGGCTCAGATTGGGCGCCCGTCCCCGAATGTGAGCGTCCAGGCTTCGTCCCGCCTATGTCGCCGGCTGGGGCACCGTCAACTATGCCTGGGGGATTCCCCGCGGCCTCGACGTATGCTAATGTGCCCGCGACCATGGCGCCATCCTTCCCCATGCCGCAATATGCGGGTTATCAACAGCCTGGCCCCACGCACCCTGGGTACGCGCATCCCTCGACTGATTCGTATACTGCGTCGTCGCATTACCGCACTGCCTCTGCCAGCGATGCCACTTATCCGCCTCTTGCCAACTATGCCCAGCCGGGGCAGTATCAGTATGCGCAGGTCGATCCTAACGTCCGGTATACTTCCAAGGCGACTCCTGTGCAGCCGTATACTGCTTCGGCGCATGAGCAATTCCCCAAGCCTCGTGACCAGTTTCCAAATTCGCAACATCCGGATCAGCCTGTATACCCGTACAGGTATAGCAATGAGCCCCAATTCGTAGAAAGACCGCAGCCACTACCGCATTCGCAGTCACAGCCACAGACTCACCAACAGCCCCAAATTATTGAGATCACCCCCGGTGGTGGGCGCGGTCGTCCCCATAGTCTTTCCGTGTCGTCGGCGAATAACCTAGCGGTTGCCGGTGGTCATATGGGCCACGTAGGCCACCCACCAGCGAGTCCTCTGCTGGAGCCTTACCATGGCACCTACCAGTCCATATCACCCATGCCTTCTCCGATCATGATGCCCGCGCGTGACGACGACCTATCCGACTTCGAGCCTTTGGATGGCGGTACCTCGAACTCGGAGTCGAGCAGACACAAGAAGCAGAGCTCTAAGAGTGAAAAGGAAAGTCATTCCCGGAGCAGCAAGGAAAAGGTCAAGGAGAAGGAAAAAAACCGAGATGATCGCAAGGATGACAAGCGTCGCAGCCGACCATCTGGCCATGACCATCACGGCTCGATTTCCTCCGTGCGCGGCGATGCCGTGGTCCTGATCTCGCCAGCAAGTGAGAGAAAGCGTGTATCATTCTACGACGCCGCATCAGACGCCGCATTAATGCAGTCCGCTCTCAGTCACAGTCGCCATATCGACAACAAAGCCCTCATCCGGGTCCTGCCCCGTCTGACTAGCGACGAGATCCTCCTCTTGCGCCAGGAATACAAGAACAAAGTCAAATTGCACGGCAAAGGCATCAACTTCGCCAAGCACCTGCGCCTGAAACTGGGCAACTCCAACTTCGGCAAGGTCTGCTATGCAACCGCTCTCGGCCGCTGGGAATCAGAAGCATACTGGGCCAACTGCTACTACCAAGCCGGCACCTCGCGCCGCGAACTCCTCATCGAGTCGCTCATCGGCCGCTCCAACGCCGCCATCCGCGAAATCAAGGCCTGTTTCCGGGACAGTCGCTACAACGACAGTCTCGAGCGTTGCATGCGCGCCGAGCTACGCGCAGACAAGTTCCGCTTTGCTGTCCTTCTAGCCCTTGAAGAACGGCGCCAAGACGAGCGCGAACCCTTGGAATCCAGACTAATACGCCAAGACGTCTCAGATCTGCACCGTGCCCTCGTATCCAAAGAGGGCGGCGAGACGGGTATGATCAATATCATCGTCGTGCGTAGCGACTCCCACCTGCGCGAGGTGCTGCGCACTTACGAAAGCCATTATGGACATAATTTCGCCCGCGCCATGATCGCCAAGTCGCGTAACCTGGTGGTATGTACCTGTAAGCCCCTTCTTCCATATAACACTAATCATGAAATAGGGTGAAACCCTCGCTCACATCCTAAACGGCGCGATCAATCGTCCCATGCGCGACGCTCTCCTCCTCCACCAAGCCCTTCGCGAATCCCGTTCTGGTCGTGAGCGCTCGGAACTACTCATTTCACGTCTTGTCAGGCTGCATTGGGAGCCGAGACATCTCGAGCTGGTTAAGTCGGAGTATCGGAGACGGTATAATGAGCGTCTGGAGGAGGCTATTGCGGAGGAGGTAATGTCGTCCACTGGCGGGAGCGAGTGGGGGGAGTTTTGTATTGAGCTTTCGCGCAGCTCGTAGGTATGTTCTGTGGTGGTATAGGTAATGTTTAGTATACGTGAAGGCTTAAAGTAATTCACTGTATGTATTTGGAAGATTCGTTAATTTGCAGTTCGCATTATCTGGACCGTACACGGTTGTGTAGTTGGGTTGTAAGTTCCACGGTTTGTTTGTGCTTGTTGTACCTGAAACGGACGACAGGACCATGAGCTGGAAACCTGACTTCACATCTCGATAACTTCCGACGTTTCCCCGAATCTGACACCAGGTCGGGCTCAACTCGACGTATTCCATGCATAATGAGAGAATTGTCTCATGCAAGAGCAGTCGGGGCTAGATAGTCTCTCGTGCTAGTTCCATGAGAAACATGCATATACATTGCATCTAATGTCCACGTTCTGGTCTTGGATGGCAGCTTGCATTTGGCAAGGGGCAGTGAGACAAGCGCATGGATTCTTGTACGGTCTGGTCTTGGATGCGTGGGAATGGTCTGGTTTGATATTGCTGTGGCAACATGATATCTTGAGTAGAGCGATGGGTATACTTATCGTGGAGACGGTAAGCGGTGCTGACACATGCAGGATGTTAGTAGGGGCTAGATGCGGTTGTGAATCATTGTAGTGGGTTGTGTGGATATTCCATAGTTGTGGAATTACTGTAGAGATGACTTGGCGCTTGCATCCTTCGGTACAGAATAACTCTTATACTACTAGCCGTGTTATACTTCGTCTCAGCCAATCAAACACGTTACAACATCATTCACACGTTTCCCGAACCAGCTGATTACCTTGGTCTGGTTGAGCGGTTTAAACACCAACAGAGGTCGTGGATCCATTTCTGAAGGGAACTGATGGATCATAAGCAGATCATAAGCCGATCAGCAAGGAGATCTTACGGTCCCACTTGATAGGTTGTGGCTTCCCGTGGTGGAGTACTGTGTACTTGTGAAATGCTTGAGACACACGACCACCTTGAACGTACACAGTACTTACTGTGTAGAGATGGTTCCCTGCAAGGGGAGCTTCTGTCTACTTCTGCAGGTCCCCGAGGTTTGATTTTTCCTGCTTTACTTACTACTTACTGAGGGCAGAAGATGCGATGAGATGAGAAATAATGTGGACCCGTACTCACCCAGGTGATCGTCCTTCCCCGCAGATTTCAAGTTCGCAGATTCGCTAGTTTCTTTATAGACTTTATACTTCATTGCATTATGGGTGTGGTGTCCCATGATGCCATCAACTGGCTCTTTCCTGGCTGTGCTCTGCCACCTGCGACTTCGCGACTTCACCACGACTTGATTCTTGAATGGACCATCACACTCGTTTTATTGATTCCACATCTTTACTTGCTTCCGTGTGCTCAATCACACGTCCTTTCGCTCTAAAAGGTTGTTTCTACTGTTTTTACTCGCTCGGAGCCCCGGACGCATCCCACACAGACCGCTGCTTGTTCCATGCGATACACCCATGCGACTGCTGTTGACCTCTTCTGACCAATCTTCTCTCCTTGGACTTGGACTCACCAGGTAAAACCCCGGTCTCCACGCGCTTTTCCCCCTATCTCCCCCCTCACATCCAATTGCCCGCATATGGCCGAGCGCATAGATCTCTTTCTCTGTCTCTCTCTCTCTCTCTCTCTCTCTCTCTCTCTCTCTTCGGGCACTGACGATGATCAGCCGACTTCGCTCAGGACTTCAACACATGCAGGTCTGCTGCTCCATGCAATCACCATCCCCATCGCACTAATCCATTTCCACTCTTTTCGCCGTGGGTCGTGGCGGCATTCTGGCATGCGGGCCCTTGTCGGTGTTTCTCTCCTTTCTTCTCCCTCGGGGCGCTCGACTATAAAAATGTCCCTGGCATTCCTGTAAAAACAACGCATATCCTTACCTGCATCTTCTCCGTCATTCCAAGCGTCGCTGCATAACAGCTATCGGAGCTGTTTTATTTTCATTATTTTTTTATATTTCCCAACACGTCAACTACAAAAAGGCACATGCTCCTCGGTTGATCCATTATAATCCAGTCCAGTCTTTTTTCGACAAAATATCCGACCCTCGCCACGATGCAGCTGTCTCGCCTCGGTCTGCTGGTTGCCTCTTTTATTGCCTCCGTTGGAGCGCAGTCGACATTCACTCCTGCCAGACCCCCAGCTGCTCCCTTGGCTGTCAAGTCGCCGTACCTGAGCACTTGGCTCGCCATTGGTAGCGATGGTGGAGATGGAGGCTACCTCGCCGGCGAATGGCCTGTGTTTTGGCAGTAAGTCTGATGTTGTCAATTGCGTTGGTGATCTGTCTAATATGTCGACGCAACAGGAACCAGGTCACTGGTTGGACTGGTATGATCCGTGTCGATGGTGAGACTTACACCTGGATGGGCCTGCCCGGCTCCACGACTGTCAACCAGACCGCGTTCGAGTACACGTCGTCCAAGAGTATCTTCACCATGAACATTCAGGACAAATTGGAAATGAACATAACCTTCATGTCGCCTATCACGCCCACTGATTTCAAGCGCCAATCCCTCGTCTTCTCGTATCTCAATGTCGAAGTTTCCTCCTTGGATGGCAGCGATCATGATGTGCAGATCTATGCGGATATCTCCGCTGGTACGTCGATTCGAGTACATACTCGTGTAACGTGTTTAGCTGACTCGATTTAGAATGGGTGTCCGGAGATCGCACTGCCATTGCCCAATGGGATTACGGCACAACCGATAACGTCGCGTACCACAGGGTGTACCGTCAGACCCAATTGGCATTCTCTCAAAACAACGAGCAGGGTGAGTGGGGATACTGGTACTGGGCTACCGATGCCACCGACGGCATGACCTACCAGTCTGGCACCGACAAAACCGTGCGCGGCCAGTTCGCATCAAAGGGTGTCTTGGCCAACTCGGGTGATACCAACTACCGAGCTATCAATGACAATTGGCCCGTCTTCGGCTTCGCGTCCGACATGGGCACTGTCAACTCGTCTCCCGTCAGCACACTCTTCTCGCTTGGGCTTACCCAGGATGAGGCTATTCAATTTGAGGGCGCATCTGGGTACGCTCCTGTTCAGTCTCTATGGAAAGCCTACTTTGACACCGAGCTGGAGGCCCTGTCTTTCTTCCACAATGACTTCGAGGACTCCAGCATCCTTTCCAGTGCGTTCGATAGCCAGGTTGCCAAGGACTCCACTGATGTTGGTGGCGATGACTACCTCGTCCTCACCTCACTCTCGGTCCGTCAGGCATTCGGTGCGACGCAGTTGGCCGGCACCGAGGATAACATGTATCTGTTCCTGAAGGAAATCTCGTCCGATGGAAACATGAATACCGTGGATGTCATCTTCCCGGCTTACCCCATCTTCCTCTACTCCAACCCCCAGCTCCTCAAGCTGGTCATGGAGCCACTGTTCGAGAACCAGGAGGCCGGCAAGTACCCCAACAACTATGCCATGCACGACCTTGGGTCCTCTTATCCCAATGCCACCGGCCACGACGACGGCAATGACGAGAAGATGCCCTTGGAGGAGTGCGGTAACATGGTCATCATGACTCTGGCTTACGCCTTGAAGGCGAGCGACTCCGACTACTTGCACGCCCACTATGACCTGCTCAACAAGTGGACAACCTACCTCGTTGACGATGCCTTGTACCCTGCTAACCAGATCTCGACCGATGACTTTGCCGGATCCCTGGCGTGAGTGCCAACAAGACCTCCATTCCCTGACCAAAAAGACTGACTAGCGTGATTAGCAATCAAACCAACCTGGCTCTCAAGGGCATGATTGGTATCCAGGCCATGTCGGTCATTGCTAACCTGACCGGCCACAGCGACGACGCCGCCCACTATTCCAGCATCGCCCACGACTACATTTCCAAGTGGCAGAGTCTAGCCATTGCCAAGGATGCCAACCCCCCACATACCACGCTGTCCTATGGGGATAACAGCAGCCATGGTAAGCCGCATTCCAACAAAAGCCATAGTTCCAACCCTGACGCTCTCCCCAGGCCTCCTTTACAATCTCTTTGCCGACGCCCAACTGGGTCTAGGCCTGGTGCCTGATTATGTCTACCAGATGCAGAGCAACTTCTATCCGACGGTTGCCAACAAGTATGGAGTTCCCCTGGATACGCGCCACACCTATACCAAGTCCGACTGGCAATGCTTCACGGCTGCCATTTCCTCCACCCACACTCGGTCTGCCTTCTTCAAAGACTTGGCAACCTGGGTCAACGAGACCCCGACCAACCGCCCCTTGACTGACTTGTACGACACCATCTCAGGAAAGTATGTTATCCCCTTGGATCCCCTCGGCCCCAACTCTTGCTAATCTCTCCCAGTTACCCCCAAACCATCTTCGTCGCCCGCCCTGTCGTAGGCGGTGCCTTTGCACCCCTCCTGGTGACGTCCCCTTGAAATACCACATTCACTTCCTGTGCATCTATTCTTATATACCATTTCCCTTGCGGCCCGTTTCCTCGCTTCAAATGCTTCAGTCAGCCACGCGGGCATGGATTCTGATTTTGAAGCGAGGATGTGGCTACGCTGGACCTTCGCTTGACTGCGATGGAAGGACTAATACCCGTTTATTTCCCGCTTGATACCCATCCTTTGAATCCGCTTTGCATGGCTTGTGTTGTGCTAGGTTGATGTTTCTTTGGTTTCCGCTCGTTTTGTGGAGGTTGTCTTGTTGCGTATACATATTGCATTTTAATGCATCGTCTTTTACCACACTTGGAGTCTTCTAGGATTGTAATCTACTTAGATTTGCTGGATTGGTAAGTAGCACAAAGTGGATCCCAACAAGCTTGTCGACGTCTGCATGCAAGCTGCAGATCACTTTCTGGTCACTGAACCAGTAGCTCCCATGAAGCAGTTTTTACCATCGGTCAATGGCCTCTCGAAGGACTTGTCTAGAAGAACCGAAGACAAAGCGCAGATGGGACATCTGATCATCTACGTTGATCGCGGTATACGACGTACCGAATATCGGTTCTTTTTTCTAGACCCATTGGGCTTCTAGAGATCTATAGGAGAAATGCAAGCTACATGCAATCACTTTCAAGCCCCTGCGCAACCATGCATCTCCTCTCCGGGACTCGGCGAACCCGTCGCCGTCGCCTTATATTTCCCCTCCACTTACTCGGAATTTTCATCCCAGCCATCAAACGAGCGGATCAGATCTAGGAGCCAAGTCAGTAATATGCAAACAGCATCGAAGCGAAACCTACCATAATACAGCATGAGTCCCTCCAGATGAACGTCCAATCGGATTCGCTCATCCACAGTGTGAATGTTAAAAGTGCCACCAGCACGCGAGGGACTCCAGCGATAGATATTCTCAGAGAGAGACCAGTAGAAGCGCGTATCAGTGTTTCCGGTCATGATATCACCAGTCACAACCACAGTCGGGGATGACTTGGTCTTGATAATTGGGTTGGGATGCGACTCGAACACGCTACGAGCAACACCCGCAAAGCGAGCCCAGACCTTAGAGGTGAGTGGATTGGACGGAGAAATCGGGGCTGGCGATAGAGGCTCGTTGAGAGGCGAAAGTATCAAAGTGCGATCACCCTCACCACCGAAGAAATTGTCCTTGCTGTCAGCAACCGGGAAATCAACGTGCAGGGAGACATTATGGCTCTTTGCAATGGGGCTGATGATGCGCACTGCACGCTCGCGCAGCTCATCGGGTGTCATATGCAGCGCCACGCGGTAGTTCACGACGGCTGAGATTTTCTCCGGCAAGGCATTGGTCTTGACTCCGCCGCGAATCAGATCCACTGCCTGCGATGTCTGCAGTGTGTATCGCACAGCCGGGCCTCGTGATTGCGCTACAGCCTCACCCAGAGCCTCGGCATCACCTGCAGCCAATTTATCAACCAGCCAGGGCTCGACGTGCTGAGGCGAGTACCGGGCCTGACACTCCAGCATACCGTGCGATGGATGCGAGGGATCCAGACGGGGAGAAAATAGTTCCTGTCGCTCCAGCTCGTACAGAATCTCAGCCATGATGCCGATACCCGTGTGCGAGGGCGGAATCGAGCTGTGGCCGCCCGGAACAGCCAGTTCCATGACAAGGTCCAGACTACCCTTTTCGCCGACGCCAGGAAGAGCATACAGGACCTCGCTAGGGTCCTCGAGGGACTGCAAGCCCATGCCGCCTTCATCAAGAATAAAATCGAAGCTATCTTTGCCGTACTTCTTCTCCAGCTCCGCGGCAATTGCGCCCGCGCCCAGGAATCCGTGGGACTCCTCGTCGAAACCGAATGCGAAGAGAACGGTACGCTGCGGATGCCAATCCTGGGCGACCAGTTCCTCGACAGCTGACATTAGGCCTATGAGTACGTTCTTACAGTCGCTGGATCCGCGGCCCCAGAGCCATTCCCCATCGAAGTACCCGTCAAATGGCGGGTGAGTCCAGTCATTTGGATCGTCGATTGGAACTACATCCTGGTGGGCCATGAAGAGGATGGGCTTTCGAGTGGTATCCTCGCCCTGAAAGGTGAAGACTAGACCGAGTCGGTTGATATGCTCAATCTCGGCCTTGGTGTGTCTGCAATAGGGTTACTATCTCGCTGAATGGTCCAAAGTTGAGGCGAAACATACACCAGAGGGAACATTTCTTTCAACAATTCCTGGAACTGCACCACCGGCTCGAAAGCATCGTCATATGGGTCATCCATGAAATCACCAACGACTGTGGGCACCTGCACGGCCCGTGAGAGCCGCTTAGCCTGGCGGGCTCGAAAGGCATCGTCGTTGAGGAACTTCAACGATGACTGAAACCCATCTTCAGGGACGGCGACCTTTGGTGCCTGCGGGCATATTTCTCGATTGGAGGACTCGGAATTGCGTGATAGCTCCTCGGAGAAGAGAATCTGCTGCGCGGGGATGTTTAGCGCGAGAGTCGACGGCAGCGAGGCCAGCCCGACGAGGGCGAAAGGCTTCATGATCCAATTGAGTGTCCTTGAACTTCTATACTCTTGGTTCTTACACCGTTAGAGTTGAATCGTCTGGACTTGGACTATAAGTAGTCGGGGTTATCTCCAACTTCCTTATCTTCCCCTCTCGCTGGCGGCCGCTGCCGCCGCTTGCCAATTAGGGCAAGTTTTGGCTGGGATTTGCCGATAGGTCGGCTATGCATGTTGTGCGTGATATGTGCGATAAATACACGATTGGGAGAATACCGAGGTTACAATGGATGTGTTTACATTGTCTGGAAGAGACGAGTTCGAGCCAAGAAAAGAGTTCCTGTTACCTGTGGACGGACGGGTGTGGAACCCTGGGAAGAAGCTAAGAAGAAACGTGGAACATGGAACTCTCAACGCACGCGACTGCAAGCGAAAACGAAGAGCTGCAAATTCAACACTCTCCAGAGATAGGGCCTCGGGAGAGCTTTGAGCTATTTATCGTCCCGAATCATCCGGGATCTCCAAGGGGCAAGTCCAAGGGGGATCCGCAAAAATGCGGAGTTCACCGCGAAGCGACGAAGCTATTCCCGAACGAACCAAGTGGCAACAGCCACCAAGCGGAGACAAGTTTCACCAGTGACTCGAGCGGTGTGTCATCTCGTCCGTCAAAGGCGCAGCATAAGCAAGGCATCCACTCCGGGGTCGCCGATCAGGGAGATCAATTCCGGTGTCATCCAATAAGGCCTCAGCTCTACCGGGATAAATTCAATAGAGCATTCCATTAGTGTTTCAGGGCCCGATTGGGGAACTTCACGATGTCATCGTCCACATTTCATCTCCACAAATTACATGGGTCTACGGTTCCTGGGCCGAACCGATCTGTAAGCCCTATAAACTGAAACTTCTAATGGGGGCTATTTCGCTCTTTTGCTCTTTTCTCTTGCCTTCGTTCCATCGCTACATTCCGCATACCCCGAGTATATATCCACTCATTCATTTCCGTTTCTCTTATCCATCTTCCTATTTCAACACTCGCTACAATATGCATCTTCACCTACTTGCTACTCTCACGCTCGCCCTGCCAGTCTTGGCGAGCACCTCCATCTCCCAAATCGGCTGCTACTCCACAGTCCCAAACCTCAAAGACGAGGGTGAATACACCTTCCAGTCTCACGGATATTGCGAAAACAAGTGCCAGCGAGGCGGTTTCCGCATCGCCGCTCTAACAGGCGGCAACCAATGTCTCTGTGGTAACGAGCTACCGCCAAAGTCCGCACAAATCGACGATGCCAAGTGCAATGCGCGGTGCGATGGCTGGCCCGAGGACAACTGTAAGCTTCCTCAACCTCCAGCACAAAAAGGGAGTACCTAATGACATCACAGGCGGCGGTCAAAATGCCTACACCGTCCTTAGCACAGGCGAATACACCGAAGTCTCCGTCTCCAGCTCCGGCTCGACTGCAACACCCTCCGCAGCCGGCGGCATCATCGTCGCCCCGACAAACGTTGACCCGAAATCCGTACCCACCGGCATCCTGACCGCACCGGGTTCAATGGTCTCCAGTGCCAGCGCCAGCGCTAGCGCCATGAACTCGAAGTCTGCTTCTGCTGCAATCACCGCTGTGACGACTAGTGCGTCGGCATCGCCTACCTTCAACGCGGCCAACTCGCTGCATGCCGGGTCATCTGTCATTGGTGCAGCAATCGCTGGGCTTGGTCTGCTCCTGTAAGGGCCGATCGGGTTGTACTGTACTATATCTCTATATACTGTGCTACATACGCGGGCAATGATTATCCTGGGAGTGGCTCTGATTGGGATAGGGGATAAAACGATCCGCTGGCGGATCTGCTTAGGTGATTGTGCTGGTTAAAGGGCTGGATGGTGCTTTACGTTCGTTTTGAAGATTTCCAGGTGAATCTAGATTGGACATACCTAGGTACTTTGTAGCGCGGATTGGACTTCGATATCCTTTCGTACAATACAAAGAAGCATTGTCCGGTATTCCGAAGGTCTCTACATTGAAGTAGAAAAAGAAAAATTACTGTACAAAGATTGACAGGGAAATCACAAAGTTGAATCCCGCTGTCTCCTGTCCAATGGGTATTCCGAAAATCCAAAAGAAAAAGAAAGAATGCAGGCCGAGCAGGGAGGAAAAGACAGTCTGTTTTCATGAAGTCACTTTCTCAAAGTTTGGAGGATAAGTCCTTCCTTCCCTGTCGAATTGTCTTTTAATAGTCCGTGCCCGGTCTTTCAGATTAACCTGAGTGCGATTCCGGAACATAGGGCCGCCGTCCTCGATCGGACACTGCTCATCTTGTTGTTTGATGATTGCCCAGGAAGGCCCGTGCTTCCCGACCATAGTGATGAGTCGCCGGGTCTCCTCCTCAGTCCACCTCCTGCTCTTGAAGTTCAGGTTGTAGGGCTCCGCTCGAGTGTTGTTCATTGTCCAACGCGAGGGGGATGGCACGTCACGTTGCGTACTGGGCTGTGTGGAAGCAGGCTGTGTGGAAGCAGCTGGCTGGGCCTGATTGGATGCCGTCAAGGATTGTTGGAGCTGATGCTCTGCGGAGGACTGGTTGCTAGAGTCCCTTCGTACTCGCTTCTGCGCTCGCGCCGCGCCGGCGTCGAGATTGCGCTCGTCACGGTCGAAGGGATCGTCCGAATCTGAGTCTTCGTCATCGGAATCGCCATCGATACGACGACGCTTGAGTGTGCTGGTTCTGACGGGAACAGTGTTTTCTTCGAGGTATCTCTGTGCGCTCTGGGTACTGGCTTCGGTGTCCTCACCCCATGAAACTCTAGTGGCATTTGCCTGTCGATCGATGAATGACCGGGGCGGTGCTGGCTGTGCAGGCTGTGCAGGCTGTGCAGGCTGTGGGGGCTGTGCTTGGCTCTGGGTGAGAGCGTTCCACACGTCTGAACCCGACCGTGGTCGTGAGTTCTGATACTGGGTGCTCTGGTGTTGGGAGCTCTGGGGCTGGGGATTCTGAGGTTGACTTTGGCTCGGACGATCGAAGAACAAGCCATTCAAGTTGGTACGCCTCATAACAGGACTGGCGGTCACTTCAGCTTCGGTCTGCAGTGTGTCGAGGTTCAAACTCTCATCATCATTGTTGAAGTTCAAGTCCTGATCATCCTCATCCCGGTGGATGCTTTCGGCACGTGGGTTGATCGGATGAGAGGTTCTCGGTGGTGGAGACCGAGGGACTTCGTCGGGGATTCGCGAGGCCGGCATATTGGAGCTTGGGCGCTCACTCGCAGAAGACAGTAGGCTTATACGTTGGAATTCGAGATGTGACCCATCTTGTTCGTGACGTCCTGTCTTCTTGTGATTCACGATATAATCGATACTGCGATCCAGGATGCGCGATCTGGGATGAGAAGTTAGGCCATGAGAAATGAAGCAGGAAGGCAACACACGTTTTGGAAGATATACGTCGTGCTGAATGCTTCGATGGTGCCTTTGGGGGACGACTGGCCGGGCTGGGAAGACCGACAGATATCTGTGGCGCTCGGAGAAGGGGAGGGTTGGTCTCGCCGATAGGTTCCCTTGTTCGCGTTGGCGACGCGATGGTAGAAGGCTCACGTTGAGACGCTCGAGGAAGGGGAGAGTTGGTCTCGCCGAGAGGTTCCCTTGTTCGTTCCCTTGTTCGCTCTGGCGACGCGATCATAGATGGTTCACGTTGAGATTCGCGGGAAAGGCGAAGGTTGGTCTCACCGATAGGTTCCTTTGTTCGCTCTGTCGACGCCATGATTGATAGTTCACGTTCAGACACGCGGGCCTGTCGCGCTGGAGACTCGTGGAAACGTTCAACGGAGGCAGAAACAACTGACTCGCGAGACCCCGGGGATTCACTAGTCGCGCCCTCGCGACGCTCAATCTCCTTCCTCAACAGCTCCTCAACTTCGTCAAGTTTTGGTTGCTGCTGCAAATCGAACTTGATTTCTTTGTCTCGTGTGTAGATAAAGCGCGCGGTGCGCTGAATGAAACGCGTCCAAGACGCACTTTTCAAATTCCGGATTTGAGCAGAGCCATCCTCGTCCAGCATGTCAAACTCAAGTTCACCGATGCGGTCAATCACATCATCCTGGAAACGATCTGGAAGACGTCCATTTTCATCCTCGAAAGTATGCTCGAGGTTGAATCCCCGAAGGGAGCCCGGTTCGAGCTTTGAATCCGCGTCTTCAAGCGCTAGCTCATCATAAAAGACGCCCCTCAGGATCGCCTGCGGGTCAAAGTCCTTTTCATTTTGACGCCTTTCCAACTCCATGATGAAATACTGTGTGCGAATCTCAAGCGCGAGTTCAAATGTCTGTTTCTCAGCTGTGCTCGCTCCAATAGGCTTGGATTGAGATCTTTTCACTATAGCGTCCATGAAAGGAGCAGGAAACTGATTGTCCAGTCTTTCGATCGCGTGCCGAGGAGACTGGGAGCCTATTGTTGCCAGAAGAACATCGAGAGCTAGCCGTGCACAGTTGGCCTTGTGTAGAATTGGCGATGGGCTCCATACATTCGCAGTGTCTTCGAGTTGCACCGAGGGAATCAACTCCTTGATTTCCGCAACATCGATAAAAGCTTGTTTGCTAAAACCCTTCATTGCATTGATGAGCTTGTGGATAGCTGGTTTCAGACGCTTGCTATGAGTGTTCCTTGGGTTGGTGAGTCGCTTCGCAGCATCCACAATGTTCCTGGGATCAGCAGCATTGGTAACAAACATGTCCATCAATCGGGTGGCGGCAGATTGAAGGTCAGAAAGCTCATCAACCATGACGATGGGGTCGGCCTCGCCATCTTCAAATGATGAGTCCTGTGGCAGAAAAGTGGTACCGGAGATATTGCTGTTTCCCTCTCGGTTTCCCGGTGACTCGGGTATCATAGGAGTGCTATACTTGGATGTAGGTGTCTCCTCCGCCACCATGCTCAGTCCTGAAAAGGTCAGTTTCATTCATCGCAACAGCATCAACCGTAGTGGAAATGAGACATGACCAAGGAAATCTAGGGCAACAAGTGGGAAATAACAGCATAGTAGATCATCACGTGCATAGATACTAGCACGGTCGCATGATTTGCCAAGACTGAGGGCAGAATAAAGGACGCGACACTTACGACTGCCGGCTTTCGCCTTACCGGAATCATGTATGGCGGCTGTCTTGCGAAATGGAATTCCAGACTGCTCATCCAGTTCTCGACTCTGACTTCTTGTAACGCGACGTGGGGGCGTGGACCCGGGGACCACAGCGCGTGCCATCTGGGCGGTGTGGGAGGTGCCGCGCTGTATACTCCGCGCGTTTGTTTGCTTCTCTCTCCGAGTGGTTGTTTGGGTATGAAATAGAGCCGGAAGGCGACCAGATATACGTCAGCAAGTGCTGGGAAGGAGATGATACGAGAATGGCTCAAGAGGTTGTTTTTGTGTGGGAAGAGCGGGAGCCCTAATGGAGGTTGGGTTAGCTAAATGGATTATGTATTATTCCGGAGAGGCTAGTCTATTTATGAACGTCCCGTGATAAAGCTACATAATGTTGGGTGCCTTATTAATGCCTTAGGCATTAGTAAGACCCTAAACCCTCAAACCCTAACCAAAAACCCTCAAACCCTACTTACAATGGCCCATAAGTGAACCGTGCGCTGACCAATCGAGAAGAGATAAGATAAAAGGATAAGGACGATAAGAATGTAAAGGCGAGCGATCACCCTCGACCTAAGGCATTCATAGCATCGCGGTCCAACATAGCTTTTAGGAGTTGA
Organism: Penicillium decumbens; assembly: GCA_027569385.1. Classification (NCBI taxonomy): domain Eukaryota; kingdom Fungi; phylum Ascomycota; class Eurotiomycetes; order Eurotiales; family Aspergillaceae; genus Penicillium; species Penicillium decumbens. The sequence goes on from JAPDEZ010000029.1 coordinate 193,165, forward strand.
GCGATTCCATGCCCATTCTCTCCACTCGGTACCTGTCAGCCCCAGTTTCTAGCCGCTACGTACCCTCGCCTTCCAGGTTTGGCCCTGGAGATTAGGAATTACGCAACAACAATTCTTCCATTGTAACTCCTCTACTCCGCTGAAATGCATAGAAAGATCAAGCGGAATCATGCCTCGATTATCATGATCATTGTATGATTTTGGCCATTTCGTGGGCCAGGCACGGTATTATATCTATTAAACAATGCTATGTCGCAGGCTGATTTGACTTTTACACCGACCACCCAAAATCGTAAACTAGGGAGATAATTCAACCGCCAAGATGCTGCTCTAGAAAAGACCCTCAATCAGATAAATGATGCCAAACAACAGGAACGCGCTTGCGCCACCAAGAGTAACTGTCATGATAATTAGCTCGTGAACACAACAAAACCTAGTAAATTGCAGGTGATTGAAAACATACCGACACGCATGCTGACACGGCCAGCGATGGCACGCCCACCGATGACGGCGGCGGCAGTACAGATGCCGTGGCCGATGGTCGCTCCAATCGTCACCCACCAGTAATCCTGACCGGCAGCCATGGCAATGGTGGCGATCTGACTGCGATCACCCCACTCACCGAGGAAGGTCATGGCAAAAGTCTGCACCCACGCGGGGCTGAGGAGAAGGGAGAAGAGGTTGCTGACGCCGACCATGAAATCATTCCAGCGCTCCTGAGGACGGGGCGATGAGCCACGCGACGATGATGAGGAGATGCTTTCAGGGGGGGAAGGCAGACGATTGGCCGAGCCACGAGACTTAGGGCGACCTCCAAGACGGCCAGCTTCCAAGTTGTGAGGAGTGACCGAGGAGCGGCGACCTCCCAAACGCAGCTGCTCCTGTTCCTTTTCTTCCAACTCTTGTTCGACCTCGCGCATCTCCTCTCCAACGCCCTCATCGGGTGACATCTCGCGACCCTCCTTGAACATCTTCGCGCCGAAGACCAAGAAAAGGATGGCGGCCATGAATTTGGTGACCGACTTTGGGATCAGTGTCGGGACAGCATGACCCAGAACCGCGGAGAGAACGGTCATGATAGCCAGAGCGGAGAAAGCGGAGGAAAACACAACAAGGCGGGGGTGTCGCATAGCCATGAGTGCTGCAACGAGGAAGGTCTTGTCACCAATCTCGGAAACGACGATCATGGTGAACGAAAAGAGGAGGGAGTGCAGTCCGTCGCTAGCTTCTATCGGGCTTGTACTTTGTCCGTGCGTACTCGATGAGCTAGGGTACGAGCCTGAGCTTGAACCAACTATGCCGTGCTCAACGGCAAGAGGGTTGTCTTTGGCCTGGGAAGGCGACTTGGGATGGGGGATATCGTGTGGCTTTTGGGGGAGATCGGCGGGTTTCTGTAGAAGGTTGTCAGTACCGCAAGTTCTGGCGGGTCCTAAATAATGTATCTATTACCTCCAACATGCCCAAAGTCCCGGCACCCTCGGCAGTGCGACCGCCAGTGCCAGCTGCACTGTCGCTGTCCGATGGTAGTTTCTGCTCCTCGCTATGCGGCAGTGGGGGCGCTTCCTTGGGACCACCAGGCACCTTTTCCGCATTGTACTGGTTCTCCTTCTTTCTCTCCGAGACACCCCCCTCAGTACCCCGGGTACCTTCTCTCGGGCCTGCGCGGTTCGGATCGTCCATCACACCGCTGTTGGAATGCGGGATGATTTTCCCATCTTCAGTGCTGAGGTGCTCCGAAGACGGGATTTTGGAGTCGTACTTCGTCGAAACCTGGTCAATATCACCACTGACTTTGGCGCTTTTTCGGTCTCGTTCTGCGCCGGTTTCTACCCATGGGCCCGCGTGCGGCCTTCCGTCTTTCCCGTCCACTGGGACGTCCTGCGCTCCTTTGGCGACATTGCTGGAAAGCGAGTCGGGATCCACATAGCGCGAAGTAAGGTCATAAGAGCCTCGCGAGACAGAAGAGCTCGCTTTGCTACTCGAATTGATGTCTGTGCTGGATCTGATATCTGCCGCTGCTGAAAGGGCGGGAAGGAGAAGAAGGATCAACGGGGAAGTTTGGTGGATCTTCATCCTGAATGGCGGTTTCTACCGCAGAACGAGTGACACGCCGGGATTCCGGGCGGGGTATTCGGTTTTAAAGGAAAGATCGGTCCCTTGAGTAGTGGCTAGGATGTCGTGGCCAGACTTGGGAGAAGCTGAATTTCAAGGATACCAATGAAGCCAACACGCGAGCAGGCAATGGAGGTCCGCGTGCGTGGCAAGGCCGTCGGGCAAGTGGTGGTCGGAATGTGCGAAGAATATATCGAAGTTGACTATTAAGACCTAATATCGAAAATAAAAGGAACGAAGAGAAGATGTAGCACTTGGATGCGAAGAGGCTGTTGTGTTGTTGCTACGTCTGCAAAGGGGTCCGTCCACGTGACCATGCATCGCCAGCGGTGCGGATTAATGCGCTGATTGGTGGGTCTGCACTTCCTCACTAATGATTATGATCGTTTGGATATTGTTCGAAGAACTACTGTAGATGATTGAGACACTTGTTCGACGTCGTGTATTATTCCTGAAGTTTACTATATAATTCCCCCAATTAAGTGCAACGCCTAAACTTTATTCCGACTGACTGAAATGCACCTATAAAGCATAGGATTCTAGCATGTTATAGTACCTTTAGAGTCCGTAGACCTCCTCTCCAGATGATTATCCCCAGATTTATCAATCATTGGAACCACAGCGATTTAACTGCTTGTGCTTCAATATTCACTTTGTTAGTCATGGCCAGCAAATACATTGCATGGGAGCACGGAATACTGTCCGAAGCAATATATGCTTCCCAAATCAGGCCAGCGCCCTATCCCGAACAATAAAATCCGAGTCGTTGTAGGTAATGGAGTATCTTTCTTTCAATGGCCTGCATAGCTTAACAAATCAGCATTGTAGACAACTAAGGTTTTTGAGCACTGTTTGCGATACTCACGTGACATCAACGGTTGTGATGATTCAGCCGTCTATGTTTTGCAAGTTGCAGCGCCTAGGCACTCCAAAGATACATTTGAACCATAACCAAACATAGTTCCTTTGCTTACTAGCCTATAGGAACTCTTAGAATCATCAACTGGACCACTATCACGTCTTGTCCCACCCACGTCCGTATCGCATCTCTGGACCCGTCTGACCCGAGCGCTAAAGGGGATACTTTTTCCAGGCACATACAATTGGCTACCATCGAATCTGACATCAGGATTTCTCTTCAAACCCGAGGCCTACATCCTCGTGATTGGAAGGCTTTTTCGCCCGAGCAAAGTTGATGAGGGCTAAACTTCCCCACATAGACCTGTCGTTACTCTCGCTTGACCTTCGCGTCGTGGTCAATTTGTGGATTTGGCCAATTTAAGAATCTAGATGATCACTAGCTAGAGGTACTTTTGTCAGCTAGGTGACATCACCAACATAATATGTAAATTTACATGAACGCTTTCAGCCAGGCTGATGAACAGAGGGAGTGAGTGACAGAGCTGGTTATGTACCAAACTTGCTAGATACATGGCACGTCAACCAAACTATCAAAGAGCCTATCAGCAAACTCCTTTCGTGCAGGACCTGCAACATTCTCCAGGGACTCTGACTCGATTCCGCGATGATCTCCTTCCTCTTGTGATCCATCCCACCACATATTAGTGGAACCCGTTGGTGATGACCATTGCGGGGTTACATCTGAATTTGCTCCCAGGACCTTGTTCTGGGCCATCATCATCACCTGTAGACTGATCTGCTGGGAATCGCATATTGTTGCGTGTTCAAACACCTGGTTTTTGATATGCCAGATCTCCTCCTCAAGCGCGTTCACCTCAGCTAATAGCGCCTTCCGCTTTTCAGATTCAGCGTCCAACATGCTTTGAAGTCGAAGGTGCTCTTGCTTTTTCTTGAAGCGGCACTTGCTCGCTGCAGCACGATTCCGTTCAAGGTGTTGTGCCCTTTCGGGGCTGACCTCATCGCGCGAGATATACGGCTTTGACGGTCGACGGATTCTTCGGGCGGATGGGGACTGAGGCTTGTATTGGTGGGTTGGAAGGACTTGCATTTCAGCCTCGGACTTTTGCTTGCGGAGGCTCTGGAGCAAAGTATCTTTGTCATTCCGGGAAAAGTTCTGAAGATTGATCCAGGAGGGCGTCGGCTCATCGGGTGCCGGTAGTCCCACTGTGTTCAAAAACACACGTTGCATAGTCTGAGTTTCGAGCACTGTAGTCATTTTGAGAGAGATCAATTGTCAGTCGGTCAACAGGAAGGTGGGTTTGGTCGCGAAGGAATGAATGAATTACTGAAATGACAATAAGACAACTTCGAGGAATTGAACCAGCCTTCTTATTATAGTCCCTGGAATCAACGCTCAACACTCAGCATGTCATAGGTCTGGCGATCAAGGATACCTGATTGCAATAACCGGATTCTAGTGTAGATGGGTGAAAAATTGGAAGCAAATAAGAGCCCAGAGAGTTCGATACTAACGTCATTTCTCGGGAGCTGATGCTATGGACTCGAGCTAAGAGGAGATAAGAGCCAACGAGAGCTCAGATACGGATGGGACAGTAATTAAGACAAAAAGCCTCAAACCCGGAAAAAGTTGCCGATAGCGTCCGCGTCCCGATCAGGAACGTTATCGGCTTAGGCCGCAGTAATACTGCTAGGGCCAGCTCGAAGGAACTTTGGTGGAAGGACACTAAGGGTGATCACCGGTGCTGCGATTGACGAATTGCCATTCAAAGGTGATCCATAGAGGGCTATATTGCTCGACGGTTGGTTCCAAAGTGACAATGATTTCATCTGGATTTACTGGGCTGGAACCGTTATGTTATCATAGCAGATGCGAGGTGCCAACCCAAATCTGTCGGATGTGCCCCGATAGGTCTACCTGGCGGATAAATTAACCGCGCTTTACTATTTGTTCGTTTCGTTTACCCAATTATAGACCCTGCATACGACCTAATAAAGCTTGTCGCGGCCTAAATTCTCCGTTTCCGGTGGTGAGCTGCCCTAGGTAGTGGGTTATATTCAAAATCAAGACAATAATGCAAAACAGAAAAGAAAGAAAGCTCAAAGTTCACGAAGTCATTCCAAATTCAACACACATATACGGCATTAGCATCAATCAGTTGCATCTTATTTTGTGGTATCTCGGTATTCGGTGGCCCCATTATAAGAGGAAGATTACCTATAACTATGAGGCTTCATACCTCAAGTCCTAGATGATCATCAAGAAACCATGCGTGATAGGCCTTTTACTATCCTCAAACTTCCGAAAGTGACATCTGTCATTATGTTTCACTTTGCTATAGAAACAAAATAGTTTCTTGTATAGGCAGTGAGAAATTGGGAATGAATCTACCACATTGTGCACTGCTTTCTCGGCAACATATGCATATGTTGCTCATACGTGGAGATGCTGCCCGCACTCTGTCTCAAAAACACCAGCCTAGCGACGCTTTGAGTAATGAATTCGTCTGTTTCAATTAGTAGATCTACTAAGCTTCGTGCTGCCAAGACATTGCTTTATATTGTCGGGAATGTTTGCCGACTGTGGGGAGACATTAGATTAGCTGAGAAAATTAAAGGTGGTAACTAGCGGATGGTCAGTGCATCATATTACATAGTCAGTAAGAGTACTGTAGTAAAATGTTGTTTAAAGCAGCTATAGCCTATCGGCATAATCATCCGCTGGCACCCGCAGTTTGCTGCCGCGTACGAGCCCCACAGAACGGTAGTCAGCCAAAGCTATTGGGTGGTCAGACTTTCCAGCCAATAGAAGCTCCGCATCTAATTCCCCACAAACCTCTGTGCCTGACTCTACATATATCGATAATGCACGCTTGCTCCTGGGCAACTTGGATAGCTACATAGTCAGAAGCTCTCTCTTCTTCTCGTACCTGAAGTCCCTCTCAGGGCTCGAAAAACGAACCTCCAGGGACAAGTCATATCGACCCCGTTCTCTCATTGGTAGGAGGTCTTCCCCAATGGTTCAATGCAATCGAAACCCCGCGGGTCACAGGTACCCGCAATTAGATTCGATACATGGTTGATTTTGGATCAAGCAATTTACCCCACTCATTGTACAGTGGTCCAGAGGCTCACCACAAGCTACCTAGGCGTATAACTTTTACTATTCGGATGCCATCAGCGAAAGCAAGGTTCAGGATTGCGTATAAACGCCAAACTAAGAATTGAACGAAGCTAGGTGCAGAAAAGCGGTGCTATATATTTGGTATGTCAATGAAAGTATCAAAAGGCCATTCGGGTAGCCCTCAAGGCAAAATCGGCGACATGTTCGAGCGCCTTTGGCTCGATCCCACCACTATTTGACCCCTCGACCTCGCGGTAACTGAAAGGATGATGGGGTCATGAATTTGCCCTATTAGCTTCTGATCACAGCTGAAAGGAGTCTACTAATTCCCTAAACAAGCCAACTCCCCTTCAGGGTGGCAATTGAGGATTGGCAAAAGAAAACAGCGAGATTGATCCCGTCAAAAGAACATCCCCTAAAAAGGTGGAATGCCAAAACAGGACAGCGCGAGATTCCAGTAGCAAGATTTATTTTCAGTTCCTGTCAGTCGAAGCTTTCTGGGGAGCTCCTTTCGAGCCAACACCGGATGTATACACACGCTCTGTTTCCGTAATGTTAAGATAATTGAGCAAACCCCGTTGTCATGCCCATTTAACCCCAGAGCCATTCAGCACGATCAAGAAATCCTTCCACAAGAGAGTGCTCTCTCTTGCTTGTATTCATCAATCACAATGGAGGCTGGTCTTCCACCACCTATCTGTTGATAGAGCTACAAAAGGAATGGTCGCCTTAGGGCCGGGTATTTACTTCCATTCTCATCCTAGACATCTTGATTATGCATCGACTAATTCAGCAGTCATATTCCAGGGAGAACATTGCTTAATCCTGGCAGTGCTCGACACGAAGTAGGGTTGTCTAACTAACTAGGTACTGTAAGTAATTAATAACCGGGGGCATCTTTGGCTGTCTTGCTTGACTGATAATCTAACCCTATTTGCGAAGATAATTAGAATTTAGTTGACAAGATATGTGTGATGTTGAAATCTAGGACATTATAGTCCACTCACAGTCTTGGACTTTTTGAAGATGATTCCCCTGGCTGGTTTCCAAAATAACTTCAGAGTTTCACCTGGTTGGGGTTTAAAGAAATCAATCTCAACAACCTGAAGCTTCGCTTTCTCCATGTTCGACTTGTCCCGGTTGGAGACTCTATTTGTCTGTGTATTGGTGAATGCAATGGACTCCCAGGTTGGGACCCGAACAGCATTCAGCCATTCAAGCTGTTTTTCGTCGCCAAAGAAGGCCGTGGATACTATTTTCCCGATGAAGAACCAGAACGGCCAGGGCATGTCGAAATCGTACGGAACTCCCGCAATAGACTGCATGATCGAGTCCATTCTGCTGTCAGAGAGCCTTGCGCAGATTAACACCATGGCCAGATTTTCATGAACGATTTAAAAAGATGCAAGAGATCTGAATGACACTCACTGAACAGCAAAATGTGTGATATCGGCTACAGGGAAAGCCTTATATCGGTCTTCAGCCGCCACCTTGGCTATAGGGACTGGGACGGTGATGGCATCGATATGTGGGAATGTCTTATTCATCACTTCGTGCTAAGTTACCGAACCTTAGGTAAAATCTAGGAAATGGTGGTGATATTGTGGATGAGTTGATGTAACTGAAGAGACAGATAATAGTCAAAGAGCAGGATGCGACCGCGATGGAGAGGAATAAGGCACTGCCAGACCAACACCCGGAGCGGTGTGGGTATGCGACACGGGACTATTCTATGTCGAACTGGCACATAGTGGTATGTGCTAGTATTGAGGTGTTGCATTGAAATGTATTGATGTGTGTTCTCGCTGGATCTCGCTGTTGAAGTGTTTTGACGCTGGTAACTATTCCGAGCATTCCCTGTTTACTAACTATACAAAGATAAACAAAGAATAGGGCTCGGTAAATAATCCTGTCTTTAGTGGTAAAATACCCTTAGGTCAGTCTTATTGGCCTGGGAAAATTGGTTTGCATGCCATCCATCGAAGGATCTCCCCCATATGTTTCTCGTTTCCATCATCATTAGCAAGATCCATTGCCTTTTCCAGTGTCACCGTGAGCTTGGGGCCCCCTTCCTTCAACGTTGCTTTGTAATACAAGGCCTGAATAACGCGTACTTGACGAGGGCCAAAGAAGGATATCAACAAGATAGCGATGTAGGGAGACCTCGAGAAGGTAGGCTGACGGGACCGGATGCTAATAAGCTGTACTAACGCCGAAAGCTCGCTCGCAAGTATGCTATCCTCGTTAGGGAGGTTGAAGCTGAACATAACTATCTGTAGATGTTCATAGATGGTGGGTTCCTGGTGGTAGTCGCGACTTCGATCGCATAATTCGTCTAGGCTTAGCACGCGCCATGCCCAGGAACGTTGAATGTTAGGCACCCGAACTCGATCGACCTCGTAGAACTCGCTTTCCCTACTAGATAAGTGAATTGTTAGCAAAAGGGTTTTGAATCGCGAGGGCACTACTTACTCAATCTTTAACCAGGGCCTTATGACACTCAACGGTACCGTAGGCTGTGTAGGCACCGAGTAGCTTTGTTCGCGTTCCTCGATAGCATACCATAGACCATAGCAATAGTCTTTATGCTGTGATTCAAGTTCTCGAGCTCCAAGATTTGCGTCGGCCTCTAGATCGAGCGTCCGTAGCTTGCGGGGTGATGCACCTTTCATCAACGTCAGTGGAGCATCAAAGGGCTCAAACCGGAAGGTATCCTGTGTATCCCTGTCGGAGACTAGCTCAATATTCAGTGGAGCCAAGTCGGAAGCTGTGTACATCGGCTTCTTCGGTTCGTCGCGGGTGACCACGAGCCCTTCCCACTCGTCCCAGACTGTCGGGCGCATGTTGGAAGCAAAGGTGTGAAAGGTGAAGGTGATAAAGTGGAAATATTCCGGGGGTGGGTCCACAGCCTTATCTTGCGGTGAAAGATTTTGGGCGGTGAAAGGAGTTTTGACCCTTTGATCTCAACAGCCTGCCGTACATTGGCGGCAGGTCCGGCCGAAAACGTGCACCTATCGGACTCCGATATTGCTGGATGCAGCTTTGTATATACAGAGCCAGGGACTCCCAAATTCACGCATCACACCATACCAAAGGGTGATTTATGAATCTTTATCGAATAAAAAGTCCCTCGTCAGGTATGAGTGGGCTATCTCTGGACTCACCGCCTCGACGGGTCCACACGGGAGACGCTGATCTCATGGCTATCGTGTCATTTGACTTGGGTCTTTCTCGAGCTTGCTATCTATTGATCTCTGCTACCCCTAATATATCTTAATAGTTATAGACTGCCTTGTCCCAACACCGACCTATGTCTTGGATTTTTGCTCGCTTGCCACTGCTTGGGCTCTATCGCCAACGCTGATTGTGCTCGACCCCGCAATACGACTTATCCACGACCTGTCCACGACTTATCCACAAGTGACTCGACACATACACCCTTGTATTCAGACCAGGGAGGCCTTAATCTCTGTTTGGTGGCATTTTGGGAGCTTCTCGGTCTACACGGCCGGCTTGATCCGTGCACTTTAGATGTGAGTCGTCTGCCTACTTATTCCTTTGACCTTGCCATGAAGTGTCTAATACAGCTTTACTAATAGCCTCCCCTCTATAGTCTTTTCCAATCCTGCTTATACTTGCATACACCTCTTCGCGATAATTTGACACGGAGTCAGCCAAAGCATTCCCCGATGGATGAGACAAAGAGTCAGAATAATACACCGCCGCAGGCGGCGACGGCACGCTGGGGACGGCTTTTCAGAGGAGGATCAAAAGGGACTCCAGAGAGCAATGAGGAGCCCACGTATCGCGCGAAGTCAACTCTGGGGATTCTCAGTGACAGGCAGACTGACGAGGTACCTGGTAGGTGGCTGTATTGAAATTCATCAATAGGATCGTGGAGCTGACATATGCCCTGGTGCTGTCCTGCAGGAACCATTCTTCTTCTTGCAGCCAATCGCAATGAACCATTGGGCATGAGGCACCAGCCGGAACGCCATTCGACTTCTTCAATTCCCTCCACCACCCCAGCTTCACGCTCTTCTTCACGGTCTAGGGCACCAACCCAGCGGAAGAAAACAGCTGATGGACAAATATTACTAGAACCACAGCCCGACGAATCCGTCAATGACCCACTCAACTGGCCTGTTTGGCAGCGAGACAGTGCATTGATCTCTCTTGGACTGTATTGCTTGATAGGAGGAGGAATGACACCCATACTGGCCGCGGGGTTTACTAACGTCGCAGCTACATACGACATATCCAAGCAGCAGGTGGCTCTCACCACTGGTCTATACATGTTGGGTCTTGGTATCGGATCTGTGATTATGTCTCCTACTGCGATTTTATTTGGAAAACGCCCTGTTTACCTCCTCGGAGCGATACTTTTGATCCTATCCGCAGTGTGGTGTGCACTGTCGCCCAATTATGCGAGCTTGGTGGTCGCTCGTGTATTTCAAGGTATTGCTGTCAGTCCGGTTGAGTGCCTGCCCTCTGCCACTATCGCCGAAATCTACTTCCTGCACGAGCGAGCATATCGTGTCGGTGTCTACACATTGTTGCTACTAGGTGGAAAGAACCTTGTCCCACTGGCTAGTGCTGCCGTGATTGGAAATCTTGGATGGCGCTGGGTGTTTTGGATTATTGCGATCATCGTTGGAGGGTTCTTCTTCTTGCTGTTCTTCCTCGTCCCTGAAACATTCTGGGACCGAACTCCTCACCCTCGCACTCGTCGCTCTCACAAGCGCCCGCATGCGTATCGCACCATGTCTGATCTGGTCAGTCATGGATTTCATCGAGGTCGTCAACCACATGTCCAGCTCTTCGACGAACCGACAGAGCCAAAAGAAGATACAGATGACCCGCGACCGATCAGGAAAAGCAAGAATGCACATGTCGGGTTTGCCGAGGATGAAGCCGACAATGAGAAGCAACGCCTCGAGGACGGAGCAAACTCCGGTATCTCACAGGCACCCCCTGCCGGGGAAGCCATTAGTACAGCACCCGCGGCCCCAGCCGTGGAAAGAAATGACGGTCTCCTTCGCCCGCCCCTGGCAGTAATCTCGCCTCCAAGCCCGGGAGACATGGAGGCAGGTCGAACTGACGCTCTCTCGCCGGCGCGCAGCGAATCACACTCACCTGGGGCTATCACCGGACCCATGCACTACACGAACCGGCTGCGCGAGCGACCGAAGATTCCCTATACCCAACAACTGAGGGTGTGGAACGGGCGAATCGCCAATGACTCCTGGCTGAAGATTGCAATCCGACCTTTTATCCTATTCGCCTACCCGTCCGTGCTGTGGTCGACGGCCATTTACTCCCTTTCCGTCGGATGGCTCATCGTGCTGTCCGAATCCGTTTCAGTCATTTTTGAAGGCTCAGACCACTATGGCTTTACTCCGTTGCAAACCGGCCTCATCTACATCTCGCCGTTCGTTGGTGGATTACTTGGCACTGCGGTGGCCGGCAAAGTGTCGGACGTCGTTGTGAAATTCATGACCCGGCGTAATGGTGGTATCTACGAGCCCGAGTTCCGTCTGGTGATGGCAATCCCCACCGCGCTCTCAACGGCCGCCGGCTTGATGGGATTTGGCTGGAGTGCACAGCTGATGGATGCGTGGATCGTGCCCACCATCTTTTTCGGCATGATCTCATTTGGTTGCTGTCTTGGTAGCACAACCGCCATTACTTTCTGTGTGGACAGCTACCGTCAGTACGCCGGTGAGGCACTGGTCACACTGAATTTTAGCAAGAGTATGTTTCTCCCCGTATCCTTTTCAACACTGTGTTCTAACAGGGAATCTAGACGTGTTTCATGGCCTCATATTCTCCCTATTTATTGTGGACTGGCTTCAATCTGATGGTTCTCGGACAGTGTTCCTGGCCATCGGTGGGGTCCAAATCTTCTTCCTGCTCATGACCATTCCGATGTACATTTATGGCAAGCGGGCTCGCATGTGGACAGTTCGCAAGCGCTTGATGGAGCGATTTTGATCTGCACGGGTGAAGGTATTTCTACAAACTTCTTTTGCATATATAATTGCATTTACACAACGATGGAACGAAGTAAGATCTATTCCAATGTATGAATGACATTCCTAGCTGTCGGATGGCCGCTTTGAGAGGTCGGTGAAGGCATGACGCGTCAGTAGCACCTATACATAAATATTCCCATTCGTAGGTGAACCACCGCATCGTACAGTATGAAGATCATCATCTGCTCCACTAGAGAGCGTGTAAAAGTCATGCATTAGGGTCTATATCATTCGATTATTCGATGTAGTTATAGAGGGCTTAATGCCACGCACCAGCTTCGTAAATCACTAGGGCTGTGCAGGGTCTAGTTTGCCACCGCCACCGACAGTTGGTATGCGCCACGGATTACATACAGATGGGTAATGAGGAGCTACTCCACTGACTAACTAACTACATAAACAGGCTAATATATTGGGCGCTAGACATGCCCAATCTAGAGCATTTCACAGTGAATTATAGGACATAGTGTAGTTCAACATATATACGAACTATGTATGTTGACAGGAAAAGCAGTCAGTCAAACCAACCTTGAAACTTGGGCATTGTGTGAAAACTGGAACGATTGTGTGCTCAACCAACGAGAAATGCAGAGATTCAAGTCTCCAAATCTCCATCGCCTAAACGCTTGTTTTTAAGTTGATTGGCCATCCCGTTCCACCAGACCACTTTCTTCTTCCACACACCATCGCTCAACCCCAACGTCCAACATGATTCCTCCAATGGCAATCTCGATCGCTTTTCCCTTCCGGCAGATGCACGGATTTGCGCTCCCTCTCCAGTCCCGCGGCCAGGGGACACACCCACCTGGTGCAGTCGTGGAGCAAAGGGTGCACTAATCGAGTCACAACACTCGGACTGCTCTCTCGGAGCTAATTAGATCGTCAGGTCTCTTTTGCCTCCGTGTCCCCACCTGACATGAAGAGATTCTCGCGTCCCTTCTTCTCCGTTTCCCGTCTCACTTCCCTTCTTTTGGCGGGTGCAGGTGGAGAGGCGCTTATTCTGGGTTTATCCGCTCCTTTTTTTCTCTCGCATTATCTCCGCTCGATGACTGATCCTGTTGCGATTGTCGCCTAACAGCTACCCACCGGTCTAAGCACTGTCCTTCATACTACCTTTATCCCGATTGAGCGCACTCAATTTTACCGCGAGTGCGTTCTCCCTTTCTGTGCTTGAGATACTACGGAGCTCGAGGATGCACCACTGCATCCGCTCTTCTTGGTCGCTAGCGGCAAGCTATGGAGGCTTCTTCTAGAACGCAGCAGAGCGTTGAGCACAGTGCGGATCGCAGGGTGAGAGAGCTCTATCGTTACTATCATCCAGCCGGTTTTCTTGGTGTCCTCCCATCATGGCTACCTTCGGCCGAAGGTTCACCGTCTAGCAAGAATGGTAGCTCAACTGGATCCCCGGACACACTGCTTGCAAATGATAATTCGGCAGCTTCCAACAGCAGCGCCACTTCACGGCCGTCTACTGCGTCTGGACCGGAGACGTTGATCTTGGGATCGCCGAACAATACATTGACATCCTTTTGCCAACTTGCTGCGTGGAGGCTGAATGTAGAGCGTGCGATGATCTGCGTGTTTGACCGAGATACGCAGTTTATCCTTGCAGAAGCTACGAAATCTGTGAACCTCAATGATACTTCTATCCACGACAACAACGATGAGCTCTGGATAGGGACTAGTGCAAGTAGAAAGAAATGGAAGTGTTGCCAGGTAAGTTATGGGTGACCTTGCTGAACCTTGCCATGACCGATCCCCATTCGACTCAAATCGCCTCGATTTCAGTGTGTTTGACCGACTGCGACAGGACACTGCTGCATTACCACCCTCGGACCGCCAAGCTCCCACCTATCATCACCTCGTGGTGAATGACCTGTCCGAAGACGAGCGTTATCAGAAACTGAAGTTTGTTGCCGGGGCTCCGGATTTCCGATTCTTTGCCGGGACTCCCCTGACGACCGAAAACAGAATCAACCTGGGATGTTTGTTCGTGTTGGATACGAAGCCACGGGATGGACTGGGGGAGTTGGAAAGGGATACTTTGGGGTCTTTGTCTTTTTTGATCATGGATTATATGAAGATTTGTCGCCAGGCCTCAGAAGGTCGTCGGGCTGCCCGTCTTTCAAGAGGATTGAGCTATTTTGTGGATGGAAGCTCGAGTTTTGTCAACAGTATTGGTCCTTCACGGGCCGGTAGCCGCCCGCGCTTTTCAGCGAGCTCTTCATCCAGCCACAACCGTGTCAATTCAGCGGATGAGTACCACGGCAGCAACAGCCAAGACAATGCATCTGAACTGGCATCACATAGTCCATCGAATGACCGTTCACTCAGCGCCGATACTCACTCCTTTGGCTCCAGCGCGTCGGGCCTAAAGCTCGACAATACAGCCTGTGGTGAAACGACGTCTGGAGTCGGAAGCTCGTTGCCAGAGTGGATTACCAGCAGTAGTCGCAATCGGCTGCCCCCAGATGATTCGCACGGGAATTCTTGGTGTTTTCGCCGAGCTGCAAACTTGCTCCGGGAGAGCCTTGACCTCAGTGACGATGGTGGTGTGCTTTTCCTGGAGGCAACGCAGACTCCTTTGATGGATGGTGAAAGTGGTAGTGATTGCTCCATGAGCGACAAAAGTGGCCCTGCTACAGTTCTCTCGATGTCTACGAATGCCGACCCCTTCGCCCCACGAGCCGGCTCCCTGGCTGCACCACCGGCCAGTGTGGACCGTACGTTTCTGCGCCAACTCCTTCGACGCTACCCTCAAGGCAAACTCTGGTCTCTCCATCGTGACGGATTGATTTCCACCTCCGATGATGACGATCAAGAACCCCGTGATAATCCAACCCGCAATCCGAGTCAGTCGCCGCTTGGTGTTCCCCCAATCGACGTTACGAAATCGCGAGGCAAGCGGCGCAAGGCGGAGAATGCGCTGCTCAACCAATATTTCCCCGGAGCCACACAAATCATGTTTGTGCCGCTTTGGAATGCTGTCAATTCACAGTGGTTCGCGGGCTGCTTTTGCTGGACGACGGTCGAGACACAAGTTTTTACATCCGCCGTTGAGTTGAGCTCTGTCCTTGGATTTGGGTCCTCCATCATGGCCGAATACAGCCGTGTCGAGTCACTGATCGCAGACCGGCAGAAAGGGGATTTCATTGGTAGCATTTCACATGAGCTGCGCAGTCCGTTGCACGGAATTCTAGCCGCGGCCGAGTTTTTGAACAGCACCAAGCTCGATGAATTCCAAGAGTCCTTACTCGAGACAGTCAATGCCTGTGGGAGGACTCTGCTTGATACGATGAATCAGGTGCTTGACTTCAGTAAGGTCGTCTCTCTTGAAAGGACGTGGCGGTCGATGAAACGAAAGAAGGAGTCTCCGCTCGACTTTAAAGGGACGGACAGATTAGCTTCTCATCTCGACACATACATTGTGACAGATGTATCTATCGTGGCAGAGGAGGTCGTGGAGGGCATCTCTCTGGGTCTTGCGTACGGGCAGAACTCTACCGCGGCTGCCGACTTGCCGGTTGTGTTGTCCAGCAACACACCCAAGGCTTCGACATCCCGTAACGTGGATGTGATTATCGATATTGCCCATCGCGACTGGGTTTATCGCACGCAACCCGGTGCCCTGCGGCGGATCATCATGAACATCTTCGGAAACGCCATGAAATACACCGACGAAGGTCGTGTTACGTTGAGTCTCGATGCATCGAGTCATTCCGAAGGACGGTCTCGAAGGCAAGGTCTAGAAGATCTGGTCACGTTGACCGTTTCGGATACTGGCAGGGGTATCTCGGAAGAGTTCTTGCGCGATCGTCTCTATACGCCATTCGCGCAGGAGAATCCGCTGGCCGTGGGGACAGGACTAGGACTGTCTATCGTTCGAAGTCTTGTGAAGGCTTTGAATGGAAATATCCGTGTCCGCAGTCGTCCTGGCGAGGGGACCATGGTCCGGGTGTCTCTGCCTTTGGCACGCCCCGTGGGTGAAGAAGATCCACCTGTTGAGCCCCATGGTCATCAGATGCAGCACAGCGATATACTGGCGCAGACCATCTCCCTTCGTGAAAAGTATGCCGGTAAACGTGCCGCAATCTGGGGTACCGATCCCGACCATATTGCACAGAACTCCCCTTGGGCTGAGATCGGGCGTTATCTGAGGGAGTGGTTCAAAATTGATATTGTTCCGTGGCCGACCAATTTGCCGCTTGACATGCTCGTAGTAGAGGAATCCGAGTTGCCCGTGCTTCGCCAAACTGGACTCTCCGCGACATTGCCGCCTCTCCTTATCCTGGCCAGCAAATCCTCCGATTACAGTATCGCAAAGTCCGAATGGTTACCACTTGCATCTTCGGTGAACATCATCCGACGCCCATGTGGTCCCCACAAGCTGGCTCGGAGTGTGATGAAAAGTTTCGGGAAGTCAAGCTCAACTGTCGTCGGTCCGGCATATGTCGCTCAGAATCCCATGGATATGCCCATCCGATCCGCGCCAAGTACCCCTGCACCAGCATCCCCTATTGCCGTATCTTTTGACGATCCTCTTCATACGAAATCGCCCTCGAAGGAGGTCCGCAGTCGGTCATCTTCTATGGCGGGCGCTTCGCCGGATGCACCCTCTGTTATCTCCGCACCACCGGAAGCCATTGTGGCGGCCCCTGTGCCGCCACCTCTGGGAGAGAACAATACTGAATCCACGCGGCTAGCGCGGATCTTAGTCGTTGATGATAACCGCATCAACTTGAATCTCATGATGACGTTCATGAAGAAGCGCTCTCTCACCGAGCTGGAATCAGCGGAGAACGGCAAATTGGCCGTCGAGGCCGTCGAGCGGGTATCAAGTGGCTTTGATATCATCTTCATGGATATGTCGATGCCTGTTATGAACGGCTTTGAGGCCACCCGTGCCATCCGTGCAATCGAACGAGAGCGTGATGGCTGCGGGCCAGCCATAATCATTGCACTAACTGGGCTGAGCAGCTCGCGTGATGAATCCGAGGCCCTTGCTTCTGGTGTGGACATGTTCCTCACAAAGCCGGTGTCTTTCAGGGAAGTCTCGCGGCTGTTGGATGAGTGGGAGAAGGATGGGATGGAGAACGAACGAAGGACGAAGTCCTGATCTGCTCAGATGGAGAGTGGTTCGCTATGATTCTGCGCTTTTCCACCTCTCACTCTGTCCTATGTCACTCGCTTTGAATCACATCTTGCTTCAGTGTCTTCTCTTTCACCCCTTATCCCCTCGAAAAATACCCAGGATGCATGCGCATTTTGTTGCATTTGTGGGTCTCTACATAATGCTAGCCCGTCATTGACCTGTTTTGACTACATTGATCTTGTTAGTATAACAACATCAATATGGCCCAGACAATGTACGCGCTGGCTTCTTTCGTTTCTCTAACCTTGTATCCACCAAGGTCTCCTGTTCACACATTGGGCTGTATACGATTTGGCGTCTTTTTTGCATGACACGATATGGCTTGGTACGCCTTGGCCCTGGTTTGTTGGGTGATGACATGATTTGAATTATCCCTGTGGCGTTTTCCTGTACACGAACGGAGTGCGCATCGCTTTTACTTAATAGAAGAATACGGATCTATTAAACCGTGAATATTGCTCTAGATCATTTCCCTACTTAGGTAACATACAAAACACTGGCATATACCACTCGTCAAGTTAATCCTCTTTATAACGGCGTTGACCCGTAGCATGCTGCTGCAGAACATGCCTAGCCACGATTCATCCGTTCCTTCTCTTTAACCTACGCTTCGGCTTATCTTGGAATTCGGAATCACATTGACCAACCGGATATAAAAGCGGAGTTAGTCCAGTCGGGCCAACCTCGGCAGAGCTCTCCGATGGGAGATGAAGCAAAGTGTCAAGTCACTTGTAGGCCCTGATGTCGCATAGACGTGTTCGTGTCGGCTTTCTATTGTATGATATTTCGTATTTATTCACTGCTATGGACTACTTCATAACGATTTCTTCCAGTAATCACAAATCAGTCTCTCATTCTCGACTAACTAACTAGTTAGTTATTGTCTTTCTATGTAATTAGTAATGTAGAAGTTTGCTTTTTACATAGCCCACTTGGCGTGCGGTACGGCAGATACCGTATGGTTCAAGGTCGATCAAATTACTCACCGCCCTCTCTCCCGCCTTAGCTGCCAAGGCCCATATACACCAATCAGAATCCTCCAATGTCTCGGCAGGTTGCTGCATTCAGGCAGAACATTTACAGCCTGAGATGTCAAAATTACCCTTTTAAGCCTACTGCCTGTTTTCTGCCAGCCAAATTCAACTTTTGGCACCCTGACTACAGGGGTACAGCGGGGTAATAATCCATATTTGCCGAGCCTTACACACTCCGAGGCAATGTGACCGATGTCACGGCAACGAGAAATCCGACTATGCCGAAGTGGCCTGACTAGATAAATCCTTTCAACTCTTTCCTCCTTCCCACCCTCTCCCCCAGGAAAGTTGGCTTTATACTTTCCCCGAAGCTGTGATTCCGTGGCTCATATTACCCCACTCTCCCACAAAAGCTACCATGACTTTGAGTCAGGAGCCAAAGTTCAAGTCTTTGGAGACCCGGCTATTCATCAACGGAAAGGTAAATAGCATGGAGATGACCCCTTTACATACTTCTCATACTAACCCTAATATAGTTCGTGGAATCGTCGGACGGGCAAAAATTCGATCTAGTGTCACCGACGACAGGTAAAAGATTCGCTGAAGGTATGGTCCGACGTCAGATAGGCGTGGCAGATACTCATTCATTCTATTCCAGTATCGGAAGCAAGCGAAGACGATACAAATGCAGCAGTTGCTGCCGCCAAGGCTGCATTCCCTGCATGGTCAGACCTTTCTCCCGCTCAGAGAGGCGCCTACTTGAAGAAGCTAGCTGCGCTGATATTTGAATCTCACGATGAGCTTGCTGAGTTGGAGGCTATGTCGATGGGTCGCCCTGTCTCGAGGTATTTTGAGTCCTTCGCGGCCGCTGATGCATTCAATTATTTCGCGGAAAACGGTTTTCAGGCTCTGGGAACATCTAGCTTGAATACTCCTGGCTTTGTGAATATGACCATGCGCCAACCTTATGGAGTTGCTGCTGCTATCATCCCCTGGAATGTCCCCCTTGTGTTCTTGGCGGCTAAGGCGGCGCCTGCACTGATCGCAGGCAACACCGTGGTCATCAAGAGTAGTGAGAAGGCTCCGTTGACTGTAAGAACATAATATCAACCGCATTGCAAAAGTATACTACTGACGAACTTCATAGTCTGCAAAGATTGCCACGCTTGTGGAGAAAGCTGGGTTCCCTGCTGGCGTTGTCAACGTTATTTCAGGCCACGGCCACATATCCGGCAATGTCCTGTCCCACCACATGGATGTTCGGGTTTTGAGTTTCACGGGATCAGGAAGAACAGGCCGTGCTATCCAGATTGCAGCAGCCAAGTCGAATCTAAAGAACGTGATTCTAGAACTGGGCGGTAAATCTCCCGCCATCATCTTCCCAGATGCCGACCTCAAGAAAGCAGCAGAGGAAACGAAACACAGTATCCAGTGGAACAGTGGACAAATGTGCATGGCAAACTCCAGAATCTACGTTCACGAGTCCATTGCCTCCACGTTTATCGAACTGTTCCAAAAGAGCCTCGCCGAGATAAAGATTGGTGACCCACTGCTCCCCACCACACACCACGGCCCCCAGGCGGACCACCTGCAGTTCAAACAGGTCCAAACTTATATAGAAGAAGGAAAGAAGGCTGGCAAACTTTCCATGGGAGGTGAGATTTCTGAGAGCCAGGATGGCTTCTTCATTCCTCCAACTGTGTTCCTCGACATGCCAGAGACCGAACGAGTGACGAAGGAAGAGATTTTCGGACCCGTGGTCCTCATTAACACTTTCCGTGACGAGGAGGAAGTTATTTCCAAGGCCAACGATACTGAGTTTGGTCTCTACGCGGCGGTATATACCAAGGATATCAACCGAGCGCTCAGAATGGCGAAGAGACTTGAATCCGGGACAGTTGGTGTCAACTGTACTAGCCCTACAAATGCGATGGATATGCCATTTGGTGGCTACAAATCTAGTGGACTTGGAAGGGAGGCTTGGACCGTCAGCATTGATAATTATCTGGAGACGAAGAGCGTGCTTATTAGAGTTGAGGATCTTTAGCTCTGGTTATGCATTCAGCAATATCGAAGTCTGATAAGTGCACGTTTCCGCCGGACCTGCCCTCCAAGCCCAATGCCGTATGTTGGCATCCTACTGGTCCAGTCAAAATCCCCGAGTCCACCCATCCGTGCAAGATAAGGCGATCGCATGGCGAAAATCGTTGGGCTTATGCATGAGTGGTGGACGCGGTGAAGTTAAACTAAATGCAGTTGGCCATTTCCGAGACAATGGTCGCGCCTAAATTTTTAGCTTATGAATATAAATCGAGAAGATAATATGAGGATGATTATTAACCCACTACACACGAAGTTCGGGAAGTTTCATTTCAATTTCAACCCGCAACACCACATCGGTACCGCTTAAAAATTCAAATTCGCACTTTGGTAGTCAAGGCTCGAATAAACTTGAAAGTAACAAATGCCAACATCCGGAACACCCCGGAATGCTAGGTGCTATCTCGCGGCCTTGAGGAAGACACTCAAGGCAATATATGAAAATTCATCCATATGGTCGCTATATTTGACCTCGTAAGGCCCATATCTATCGATTTGCAGGTATCGGCAAGTGTGGGATTTTTACGTTTGAGGCTGCCGAGAGGACAGCCGCGCTTACGTAGAGCGCGCTACTATCCTAGGAAATCAAAAAGATAGGTTAAGTCCTAATTAATTAATAGGTGTATTATAATTAAAAAAGGGTAAGTACTTACTCTCCTACTAGTAGCTTCTTCTCCTTTAAGAGCGCCAAGAAGTAAGGGAATAGAGGAAGCGAGGGTATAGTAGGTAATAGGTATCAAACTATTATATTTACTTTATAAAGTTTCACCGATACTATTATTTTTTACTATACTATATTCTACTTAATTCCTATAATTCTAGAGGTTAGGGCATAATTTAGTATCTACTTCTCTATCTTACTTTACCCTTATTTTACCTTTACTTTGCCCTTTAAAGACATACTATGGCGTTTTTTGGAGTTACTGGGAGGCGTTTGCACGGTGGAAGGAAAATTTTTGAGGAAAAGACTTTTTTTGTTTTTGTTTTTGATTTTCTGCTTAGGGGGCCACTAAGACTCCTAGGTCGATGGTCATCTCCTCTGCATTCACAAGCTCTTCCCCACTTCCGTGTCGCTATTGGCTTCTCACCCACATTTCCCTTTCCAAGCTGGGCGTATCTTGCGAGCCACTGCAGGCCCTTCTCAGTAGCCTGTTTGTCAGCGGGGGAGTCTGCCCGCGGTCCATATGTCAAGGAGCGGAGTAAATAGGTCGCAAGGTCGCGGCCTGGAGGTCGCTGCATGAGTAATACTAGAACCAATCCAGTAAGGACTAGGACCTAAATAGGTCGCGGAGCTCGCGGCTAGATGGTCGCTGCAAGATTTTTTTGGGTCGCTGCGTGACCCTTACTGGTTTTGACCGGTCGGCCTAGATATGCCCCGGTTTGCTCCGGTTGGACGGGAGCCGAGTCGAGTATATTCTAGGTAGCCGACTATAACTCACGCAGCGACCGTCCAAATTCCACGCAGCGACCGTTCAAATTCCATGCAGCGACCTTTACGTCTAGTTAACACGGGAAGAAATTTCAAAATTACTAGGTCTGCGTAGTAGATTCTAGTAGGGTCTAGGCATAGTAGGTGGGACTAGTAAGAACTAGTAGAAACTACTATAGAAAAAGAGATATATATCTAGAAAGAAGGAGGAAATTGCGCGTAAAGTTTGATACTTATAGATACTCGTAGGTACTAGAAGAGTCTAAACGGGACAGGTTTTTCTTAGGGTGTGGGGTTTATTCTATTTCTTTCTGGCCAATCTAGTATAATCCGGTATATAATAGTCTTGACTAGGAGGTTAATTTAGTTTTACACTATGCCTAATCGGGACTAGTGGAAAGATATCTCGGGTACTCCCTTGTAATATCTCTCACTTAGCCCAATCATTCTTATTCCTTACCACTCCCGCACCCCCCCCCCACCCAACCCACGGTACGTACAGGGCCCCATTTTCTTGCTGTTTTTGGCTAGGATCAGCCTCGATGGCGACAGTGAGGGACGTGAGGGACCACAAGGCTGTTGTTTCTACCTATCTCAGCTGATTCAGCGCGTGGACAGGACGGCGCGATCGCCTGGAAGGTTTTGAAGCGAAACAACGGGCTCGATCGCGCATCACCATCAAGTGATTTGAACTGAATCGCGGGGAACGCAGTGGTCTCTACTAACATAACTCAATTGCAACTATGCGAGCTATTCTACACTAGGATATACCAGTATATCCTAGTTTGGAACGGTCGTATAGTTTCAACTGGGCATTTCTACTATTTGGTAGTATTCGCGCTAATCTGGTTTATTCTAGATTTTTCTCGATTTTTCTCGTTTTTTCTCGTTTTTTCTACTCCAATCTAGAAAAAACCAAAAAAAACCAGAATTTACCGATTTGACCCAATCCGCAATGGCTCCAAAGAAGTCCACCCAGTCTGAACCTGCTGGGACCGGTCCCACCCAGTCTGGATCGGTCCAGACCCGTTCCGCCCAGTCTATCCCCGTTGATCCCTCCCTTACCAATCCCAGCCGGTCCGCCTCGGTTGCTCCCGCTCCTACCCATTCCAACCCGGCTGTTCCCAGTACCCCCCAGTCTGACCCAGTTGAGCCTGGTGCTTCCCACCTTGCCGGCAAACGCCTCCCCAGCAGACAGAAGGCTGCTGCCGCTAAGCCTGCTGCCGCTAAGCCTGCTGCCGCCAAGTCTGCTGCCAGTAAGGACCAGTCCCGTAAGGTCCAGACTGGTAAAGTCCAGAAGAAGCCTAAGGGCAATACTGTGAAGGGCCGTAATTACCGGTCTGGACCCAACTGGCGTGCTGCGGAGGAGGAACGCCCGAAAGAATTTGTGTAAGTTCTATATTTACTTGAATTGTGTCGGTACTAACTGGTATATACTAGGTCCAAAAGAATTTGCAATGACGGATGCACCGAGCACCCAGACGGGGAGGTGCATGACTGGCCCATCCACCGTGCTACTATCGTGAGCTATCCTAGTAAGCCCTAATTTGAACTATTACTAACTAGATTATACTAGTTTGTTCCTAAATGCGCCGTCCGATGCCCATACTGCACTCGTGCAGAGTAAGTACACTGGTTTTTCCTGGTTTATACTGGGTTTTACTAATCTCAACTAGTGTCAAGAAGGCCACTGGCGAAGGTGCTACTATCCGAAAGCACATCAACAAACACATCCAAAAGGTATAGTCCAGTCTATACTGGTTCCAACTATTACTAACTAGTCACTTCTTTAGCAACGCAACACCTTCGATGGCCTTATCGTTGGCCAGGGTAGTTCTGGTAAGGCCCGGGCGTAAGTGACTCTATACCAGTCCCTTATGGTTCTTACTAATTTGCTATAGCATCGTGGAAAAGGTGTTCGTCATCGATAGCGATGAAGATGTCGAGGTTGATGAGGCGGCCACCGAGGATGACGAGGATGATGAGGATGATGAGTAGGCGGTTCTTTTCGAGATCATTTGGGGGGTTCTAGGTTGATTTGGCGAGATCTACTTTCAATTAGTTTTTACCGGGATCTTTTGTGTTGAACTAGTTAATTCTAGTTCAAATCTGATATCTTAATCTTTTCTAGTTATATATTAAAATATCTTAGAATCCTAAATTGTAGCTATTTATATAAACCTTTGCCTATATATATATATATATATATATATCTATATATTAATGATAACTAAGGAGGAGGATATATTTCTAATCTTAGATTTGAAAGCTAGCCTAGTATTCTAGGCGTTGATACTAGTAAAGCCTAGGACTTACTAGTATATACTAGTTTTGATAGGCGTCTATTCTTTAACTAGATAAGATATAGACAGATAGTATTATAGAATGATTAGCGAGGTTTCGTAGTATTATATCATCTATATAGATAGCTTTAGTATATAGAAAACGAGTGATTTAATAAGGTTAAAATATGTCGTTCTACTATAGAAATCAAAATTAATAATATATATATAAAATATAGATATCACGACTCTACAACTAGAGAAGGCTAAGTTATACTTACTAATACTAGTATATACTAAGATATTACTATAGGCCTACTTTATACTAGTAAAATCTATATACTACTATACTCCTACTATATAACATAGGGTATATAAGTAGCCCCCCCCCCCATCATAGAAAACCTTTTGCGCGATTCTTTTCTCCTTCCTACATATCTCTCTTCTTTTGCGGTAGTTTTTACTAGTTTTTACTAGTTTAACCGTTTCAAATGGAATCTCCCCTTCTTCTCAGTCAAATTCGGGGTCTTCCAAGTTGGGAGGCCTCTGACCGTTTGCTCAGTAACGACCAGGTATGTCTAGTCTAATCTCACGACAAACTAGGTAGGACTAAGCTTTTCTAGTACACCCTGTCTCTTTTCGAACACAACCAATCTCCTCGAGATCTTTCCAGTATCTACGAGGATGATACTATCCTCCTCCCGGATATACCAGAACTGTCTACCCTCCAACATGTTAGCCAGGCGCCTCTTGAAAACAATATGACACTCGTGGAAATTGAGTACGCTCGAACTATTCCTGAGTATCCGAAGACTCATCCCAATGGATTTGGGTATTGTCTGCCTACAACTGGTCTAAACTCGAACGAAATCAAGCGCCTACATAAGGATGTGAGTATTATTTCCTTAAATATACCAGATTTTACTAATCCTTTTTAGGTCCAATATGGCAAAGGCATACGCAGCAATGCTTCTGCCCGGCGCGATCGGATAATTACCAGTCCGTTTCTAGGTAATTCTAGATGCAAATCACGGCGTTGGCAATGCTCTGGTGTTGCAATGTGCTCACTTGCTAGTCCGGATTTGAAGAATTTCGCCCATCGGGAAGTTACTGAGCAAACTTGGGTAACACTAGAGCAGACTCGGAGAGATCTAGATGTTACTAGACGGGCCGCAATCCAGCGATCTTCCGCCCAGACTAGTGCATTCGGGTTTTACCAGGATATGCTTCGCCGCAGAATGGCCCATGCCTATTGCTCCCAGAATTGTGCTGCTAACGACTCACTGAATTTGTTGAACTCTAGCAGTGGGAACGGGGTAAGTCTATTCTACTTATCATTGGTCTAATCTATTCCTAACTAGTCCTTTCTAGTACGTCGTTAAATGCGGCCAGTGGTACAGCGGATGCACAATTCCGGGAGGGGGTACGCACTGGCAACAGTGGGTAAGCAATAGTCTATCCTATGACTGGAGCTACGTTCGCCGGTTATTTACCGGTAACTACTCGGGTATACTACCACCAGCTGCGAGAGTACCTTGTGCTCAATTCTTTTCTCCTGCTACCCGGGCAATAAGCTGTCGTATGTGGAAATATCCTAGACTGAACTAGTTTTTACTAATTATTCTTCAAGCAACCCATCAAAGTCGAGGTGAAATCGGAAAGCGCCAATGTGGCGTGATGTTTTACCAGATCGACCCAGAAGATTCTGAACAGCACCCGTTCTCGCTATTCATTAGCTTCGGTGAACATACGCACCCACCACCCCCGCCGTCTAAGACGCCTAATAAGATCCAAGAGGATCTCGTTAGTCTAGTCAAGAGGGCCATGCAGGGTGTTTCAAGCACAACCGGTAAGTACTAATCCGACCTAATCAAGTGCTAAAACTTATTGGATAGGCCAATTTCTTCGTAGTCAGGCCTTGAAAGACTATCTCCGTGGTCTAGACTTAACCAATCTTTACCAATTACACCCATCACTTCTCAATCGGGACAAAGTCCAGTCTATCATCTACAAACAAAGACTTCTAAATCACCCCCTTGGCGAGGAGATCGATGGTAAGTTATTATCTACTAATATTACATAGTACTAACTGATTTAA